>JAWQFJ010010212.1:30000-35000 GCA_034096865.1 Theodoxus fluviatilis
GTGGAGAGCTTCTCTTAAGACGGACGTCCCACTGTCAAACAAAACACGTGTGGACACTGTGCAAGCACTTTCTGAACCAACACCAACAGAAAATGAGGTTGTTCAAGCGCGTGTAAATATAAAGATTTATCCAGTAACAAGCACAGGACTGCAAGATTCACAAGTGCTTGCTTCCCTAGCGACCAGCAGGCGGAATAAATGGACGGAACGCAACTTCGGGCCAGTGCAGCGGACCTGTCTCGTCACATTACCGCCAGCTCTGCATCCTCGTGTGGTTCCCAACACCGCAGCCCTGCAGGCAGCATACAGACAGGGGGACACGGCAGTACAGGCAGTATACTGACAGAGGACACGGCAGTACAGGCAGCATACTGACAGGAGGACACGGCAGTACAGGAAGCATACTGACAAGAGGACACGGCAGTACAGGCAGCATACTGACAGGAGGACACGGCAGTACAGGCAGCATACTGACAGGAGGACACGGCAGTACAGGCAGCATACTGACAGAGGACACGGCAGTACAGGCAGCATACAGACAGGGGGACACGGCAGTACAGGCAGCATACAGACAGGGAGACACGGCAGTACAGGCAGCATACTGACAGGGGACACGGCAGTACAGGCAGCATGCAGACAGGAGGACACGGCAGTACAGGCAGCATACAGACAGGGGGACATGGCAGTACAGGCAGCATACAGACAGGGGGACACGGCAGTACAGGCAGCATACAGACAGGGGGACACGGCAGTACAGGCAGCATACAGACAGGAGGACCCGGCAGTACAGGCAGCATACAGACAGGGGGACACGGCAGTACAGGCAGCATACTGACAGAGGACACGGCAGTACAGGTAGCATACAGACAGGGGGACACGGCAGTACAGGCAGCATACAGACAGGGGGACACGGCAGTACAGGCAGCATACAGACAGGGGGACACGGCAGTACAGGCAGCATACAGACAGGAGTACACAGCAGTACAGGCAGCATACAGACAGGGGGACACGGCAGTACAGGCAGCATACTGACAGGGGGACACGGCAGTACAGGCAGCATACAGACAGGGGGACACGGCAGTACAGGCAGCATACTGACAGGAGTACACAGCAATACAGGCAGCATACAGACAGGGAGACACGGCAGTACAGGCAGCATACAGACAGGGGGACACGGCAGTACAGGCAGCATACAGACAGGGGGACACGGCAGTACAGGCAGCATACAGACAGGAGGACACGGCAGTACAGGCAGCATACTGACAGAGGACACGGCAGTACAGGCAGCATACAGACAGGGGGACACGGCAGTACAGGCAGCATACAGACAGGGGGACACGGCAGTACAGGCAGCATACAGGCAGGGGTACACGGCAGTACAGGCAGCATACAGACAGGAGGACACAGCAATACAGGCAGCATACAGACAGGGGGACACGGCAGTACAGGCAGCATACTGACAGGAGTACACAGCAATACAGGCAGCATACAGACAGGGGGACACGGCAGTACAGGCAGCATACAGACAGGGAGACACGGCAGTACAGGCAGCATACAGACATGGGGACACGGCAGTACAGGCAGTATACAGACAGGAGTACACAGCAATACAGGCAGTATACAGACAGGAGTACACGGCAGTACAGGCAGCATACAGACAGGGGGACACGGCAGTACAGGCAGCATACAGACAGGAGTACACGGCAGTACAGGCAGCATACAGACAGGGGGACACGGCAGTACAGGCAGCATACAGACAGGGGGACACGGCAGTACAGGCAGCATACAGACAGGGAGACACGGCAGTACAGGCAGTATACAGACAGGGGGACACGGCAGTACAGGCAGCATACAGACAGGGAGACACGGCAGTACAGGCAGTATACAGACAGGGGGACACGGCAGTACAGGCAGCACACTGACAGGGGGACACGGCAGTACAGGCAGCATACAGACAGGGGGGCACGGCAGTACAGGCAGCATACAGACAGGGGGGCACTGCAGTACAGGCAGCATACAGACAGGGGGACACGGCAGTACAGGCAGTATACAGACAGGGGGATACGGCAGTACAGGCAGCATACAGACAGGGGGGCACGGCAGTACAGGTAGCATACAGACAGGGGGACACGGCAGTACAGGCAGCATACAGACAGGGGGACACGGCAGTACAGGCAGCATACAGACAGGGGGACACGGCAGTACAGGCAGCATACAGACAGGGGGACACGGCAGTACAGGCAGCATACAGACAGGAGGACACGGCAGTACAGGCAGCATACAGGTAGGGGGACACGGCAGTACAGGCAGCATACAGACAGGGGGACACGGCAGTACAGGCAGCATACAGACAGGAGGACACGGCAGTACAGGCAGCATACAGACAGGGGGACACGGCAGTACAGGCAGCATACAGACAGGGGGACACGGCAGTACAGGCAGCATACAGACAGGGGGACACGGCAGTACAGGCAGCATACAGACAGGAGGACACGGCAGTACAGGCAGCATACAGGTAGGGGGACACGGCAGTACAGTCAGCATACAGACAGGAGGACACGGCAGTACAGGCAGTATACGGGCAGGAAATACTCCATTAAAATACAATAATAGACGTTCACAAGAGTTATTTACAGGAATACTTTAATGCCAAACGTGGTCAGTCAATAGGGGCAGCATGGCGGGCTCGGGGAAAAGTTGCTGCCGAGAAGCACACGGCAACACAGCGAGTCATGCGGCCAGGACTGGGGCTTCACGCCGGGGCAGATGCATTCTGTTTCACCCACAGATGGCGATACAATTCTCCAGCTTTTCTTTTAATGTGATATTTAGTCATAAATTAACTCAAAATAGTCACAACACATGCGATCAAGATGCACACGTGGGCAGAATTTCGCTTTTGACCGATGCTGACGTCAACGTCCCTTCACTTCCGCCAGTCTCCGTCCGAGCTGTCCACGTGAGCGACCCAGACAACTTCGGATGCGTCATCGTTATGTAGATAAGTGGTTGACCAATGTTTTGATACTAAATAGTCAAGATATGGCTATCCAAAATGGCTTTCTAGTTTTCAAATGATGTGTTCCAAAAATTCCAAACATCGTAGACAGACATATTGGGTATACAATTAGAGCTGAGAAACAACAGCTTTCACTGGTTAATCATGCTCACTTCAAGGGACACAATTCTCACGCCGATTGCTCTGGCAACCAAGGGAGGTGGTATCAGCAACGTTGGCTGTACATAGCCTTTAACAGACGAGAGCGATCGGCTTCAGTACCTCCACGGATCTATAATAATTATAATAATTATAGATCCATGGTACCTCGAATCAACGTTTGTTTCCTTTTCCCTCTGACAATTATTGATGAAATAAACACAACCGCTTTAAATCATGAACAAATCAGTATTATCAACATTCTTTTGATTCAGTTGAACACCAGAAAACGGATATTTTTGTCACTGGAAGAGGGGCCAACGTGAGCGCAGTTAGCGTGGCGAACTGCTCAGGGCATGCTCTTTGGGATGCCTACTTACTGACACTTCCGGTGGACGAAGGACGGGATGACCCTTAGTGCAAATGTAAGCAGAATTTAGGGGGATTCTTACTTTCTGGTGAAATTGGGTCACATTGAACTCACTTTCAGGATCGATTATCAGCCACACACTGAAGCTACACAGCAGTCCTTGTTTCTGTCTTTGGCAGTGTCTGTGTACGGAAACTTCAAACTCCTGTTTGCCTGCGATGTCCTTTGGTCAGCAGGTCAGTCCACGGCCCACGTTTACTTTGCACAACTTGTCAGCGCCTTTGCGTGACTAACCCTAGTGATATAATGTTTGTTGTAATTCAGTCTTCCAGAAGTGAGCGGTACCCCGTGTGAGTGCCCTACGCCCTTTCCCTTCAGACTGGGAGACGGAACCTCACCATGGACAGCTGCAGATCTCTGATGGCCATTGCAACTCTCCTGGCCTGCTTGCAGGGGTCTAGGGCAGAAACACTACCCAGGCGGCATGGCGTAGGATCTTCCCCCGGGACGTGGTCATCTCTGGTCACATGGCTTCGATGACCTCTCGCAGCCGCCAAGGCTGCGACGGCCGCTGTCTCGAGCAAAGCTTTCCAGTCCGAGAGCGCCGCCTGCTGGCTGTACGGACACCTGGTGGAGTACGGGCAGGACGGGGTTGCGGCCCCTGACACGGAGTTTCTGGCGCGGGCGGGATGGGTGTCCCATGGAGCAGGGCTTCGTGGAGGACTCGGGCCTGTGTCTGCACGTGGAAACCTCGCGGGAAAGCTGGACCGCCTTCAGAGACGCCTACCGCGCCCGGGGCGCGCACCTCTTCGTAGCGGACAGCCCGCACAAGCGCTGGGTGCTGGAGAAGTACGAGGACACCCAGGCCTTCATTGGCGCCATGTCCGGTGAGTGTCTAGGTCCACGCTCCGTCCCAAGGTCAGCTCGAGTGAGGCGTCTCCACACGCGTCCCTGTCGGGGTGACACCCCAGGAAGATTTATCTCTTCTGTGTTACGTTTGCTCGGCTTTGGGTGAGAGTAATATGGCAGCAACACTTGTCGGTATGGTCATCTACATAATTATGTTCTCTGGTCTAGTATAGTTGGAGGTTCTTGCATGCATGACGTAATGCACATACAGAGCACTGCATTGTTGATCTGAAGTCACGCAGTTGTATTTCAGTGTCCCCTCTCATTCCACTCCGTGAGAGACATTCCGATCCCCCCTAATTATCATTTCGCCGCTTCCTTGTCTACAGAGCCAAATATGGGTTCTTTTTTTCTTGTTCCTTGGTGGGACGGTGCAGGGGGAGGCAGGGGTTAGAAAGAAATATGGGTGTGCGTGTGTATGCGTGTGTGTGTGTGTGTGTGTGTGTGTGTGTGTGCGTGTGTAAATGTGTGAGTGTGTGAGTATGCGCGTGCGCGTGTGTGACGGCAGTTCAGTGTGACTGCTGTGTTTACTTACAGAAGGAGTGTAGTGACGGCAGTCTGGTG
>JAWQFJ010010212.1:42500-47500 GCA_034096865.1 Theodoxus fluviatilis
CATTCCCGGAGGGACTTCCAGTCTAGTGAGGTTCCGTTCGCGGTGACTGGAAGTCGTTTTGACAATGCCCCCCCCCCCCCCCCCCCCCCCCCCCCCCCCAGCACACAACCCAAGGGCACTGCGTGTAAGGCAAACTTACGAAAGCAGATGGTGCTAAAAAATGGCAGCGTCTCATGAATAAGAGACAACGGTCACATTTAAGTAGACAAAACAGTAACATTGATATGCAACACTAGTATCACCGTTTCTTTCTATCGATTCACAAGCGACAGAGTGTTAGGGATACTCTGTAACACGTATGCGTGACGTCTGCCGTCTCATCACGGAGCGACTTAATTCACGTAGTCGACAGAATGGGAACATATTCATTCAATGCGTTTGAAATTTAAGTCACGCGTTTCCTGGCACTGAGGTCTTCGACAAGCATGGTAACAGAAAGGTGAACTACACTTATTGCTTCTGAGCAGTCTGACTTGGATAATGTACTCATACCCGACTTGCCTTCCGGGCCAGACATATCCCCAGACCTACCCGACTTGCCTTCCGGGCCAGACCTACCCAGATCTACCCGACTTGCCTTCCGGGCCAGGCCTACCCATATCTACCTGACTTGCCTTCCGGGCCAGACATACCCCCAGACCTACCCGACTTGCCTTCCGGGCCAGACCTACCCAGATCTACCCGACTTGCCTTCCGGGCCAGACCTACCCAGATATATTCGACTTGCCTTCCGCGCCAGACCTACCCAGACATACCCGACTTGCCTTCAAGGCCAAACCTACCCAGATCTTTGCGACTTGCTTTCCGGGCCAGACCTACCCACATCTACCCGACTTGCCTTCCGGGCCAGACCTATCCAGATCTACCCGACTTGCCTTCAGGGCCAGACCTACCCAGATCTACCCGACTTGCCTTCCGGGGCAGTCCTACCCAGACCTACCAGGCTTGCCCCCAAGGCCAGACCTACCCATATTTACACGACTTTCCTTCAACGCCATACGTACCCAGATGTACCTGCTTTTCATTACGGGCCATACATACCCAGACCTACCCGACTGGTCCAATCTTGCTTTACTCACCACAACGGTACCCGGTCCTGGCCAACTCCTCAATACATGCTCAACTTACCATGGGTGTCCGATTCTACCCGACGAAAGCGATCGTCGTCAACCTTACCCAATCCTGTACATCTGCCCTGCATAGTCATATTTACAGAGTCCTACGGGCCTTTCAACTATGATCAGATCTTTCCAGTCCCTCATACCCACCCAGTCTTAGACATCTACCCGGTCCTTCATACCTACCCAGTCTTACAGACCTACCCAGTCTTAGAGATCTACCCTGTCTACATACCTACCCAGTCTACATACCTACCCAGTCGTAGAGACCTACCCTGTCCTACATACCTACCCAGTCTTAGAGACCTACCCAGTCTACCCAGTCTACATACCTACCCAGTCCTACATACCTACCCAGTCTTAGAGACCTACCCAGTCCTACATACCTACCCAGTCTTAGAGACCTACCCAGTCCTACAAACCTAGGCAGTCTTAGAGATCTACCCAGTCTGTCATATCTACCCAGTCTTAGAGATCTACCAACTTCTACAGACCTACCCAGTCTTAGAGATCTACCCAGTCTTAGAGACAGTCCTACATACTTACCCAGTCTACAGACCTACCCAGTCTTAGAGATCTACCCAGTCCTACATACTTACCCAGTCTACAGACCTACCCAGTCTTAGAGACCTACCCAGTCCTACATACTTACCCAGTCCTACAGACCTACCCAGTCCTACAGACCTACCCAGTCTTAGAGATCTACCCAGTCCTACAGACCTACCCAATCCTACAGATCTACCCAGTCCTACAGACCTACCCAGTCCTACATATCTACCCAGTCCTACATACCTACCCAGTCTTAGAGACCTACCAAGTCCTACATACCTATCCAGTCCTACAAATGTACCCAGTCCTTCATATCTACCCAGTCCTACAGACCTACCAAGTCTTAGAGATCTACCCAGTCCTACAGACCTACCCAGTCTTAGAGACCTACAGAGTCTACCCAGTCTACATACCTACCCAGTCCTACATACCTACCCAGTCCTACAGACCTACCCAGTCTTAGAGACCTACCCAGTCTTAGAGACTTACCCAGTCCTAGAGACCTACCCAGTCTTAGAGACCTACCCAGTCTACATACCTACCCAGTCTTAGAGATCTACCCAGTCCTACATACCTACCCAGTCCTACATACCTACCCAGTCTTAGAGACCTACCCAGTCTACATACCTACCCAGTCTTAGAGATCTACCCAGTCCTACATACCTACCCAGTCTTATAGACCTACCCAGTCTACCCAGTCCTTCATACCTACCCAGTCCTACATACCTACCCAGTCCTACAGACCTACCCAGTCTTAGAAGCCTACCCAGTCTTAGAGACCTATCCAGTCTTAGAGACCTACCCAGTCCTACATACCTACCCAGTCCAACAGACCTACCCAGTCCTACAGACCTACCCAGTCCTACAGAATTACCTAGTCTTAGAGATCTACCCAGTCCTACATACCTACCCAGTCTACATACGTACCCAGTCTTAGAGACCTACCCAGTCCTACAGACCTACCCAGTCTTAAAGACCTACCCAGTCTACATACCTACCCAGTCTTAGAGACCTACCCAGTCTACATACCTACCCAGTCCTACAGACCTACCCAGTCCTACAGACCTACCCAGTCTTAGAGACCTACCCAGTCTACCCAGTCTACATACCTACCCAGTCCTACATACTTACCCAGTCTTAGAGACCTACCCAGTCTACATATCTACGCAGTCCTACATACATATCCAGTCCTACAGATCTACCCAGTCCTACAGACCTACCCAGTCTTACAGACCTACCCAGTCCTACATACTTACCCAGACCTACAGATCTACCCAGTCCTACATACCTACCCAGTCCTACAGATCTACCCAGTCCTACAGACCTACCCAGTCTTACAGACCTACCCAGTCCTACATACTTACCCAGACCTACAGACCTACCCAGTCTACATACCTACCCAGTCCTACAGACCTACCCAGTCCTACAGACCTACCCAGTCTTAGAGACCTACCCAGTCTACCCAGTCTACATACCTACCCAGTCCTACAGACCTACCCAGTCTTAGAGACCTACCCAGTCTACATATCTACGCAGTCCTACATACATATCCAGTCCTACAGACCTACCCAGTCCTACAGACCTACCCAGTCTTACAGACCTACCCAGTCCTACATACTTACCCAGACCTACAGACCTACCCAGTCTACATACCTACCCAGTCCTACAGACCTACCCAGTCCTACAGACCTACCCAGTCTTAGAGACCTACCCAGTCTACAACCTACCCATTCTACAGACCTACCCAGTCTACAGACCTACCCAGTCTACAGACCTACCCAGTCTTACAGACCTACCCAGTCCTACAGACCTACCCAGTCCTACAGACCTACCCAGTCTTAGAGACCTACCCAGTCTACCCAGTCTACATACCTACCCAGTCCTACAGACCTACCCAGTCTTAGAGACCTACCCAGTCTACATATCTACGCAGTCCTACATACCTACCCAGTCCTACAGATCTACCCAGTCCTACAGACCTACCCAGTCCTACAGACCTACCCAGTCCTACAGACCTACCCAGTCTTAGAGACCTACCCAGTCTACATATCTACGCAGTCCTACATACCTATCCAGTCCTACAGATCTACCCAGTCTTACAGACCTACCCAGTCCTACATACTTACCCAGACCTGCAGACCTACCCAGTCTACATACCTACCCAGTCCTACAGACCTACCCAGTCCTACAGACCTACCCAGTCTTAGAGACCTACCCAGTCTACAACCTACCCATTCTACAGACCTACCCAGTCTACATACCTATCCAGTCCTACAGATCTACCCAGTCCTACAGACCTACCCAGTCTTACAGACCTACCCAGTCCTACATACCTACCCAGTCCTACAGACCTACCCAGTCTTAGAGACCTACCCAGTCTACAACCTACCCATTCTACAGACCTACCCAGTCTACAGACCTACCCAGTCTACAGACCTACCCAGTCTTGGAGACGTACCCAATCATGATCAACCTTACCCAATTTCATAGACCGACCCGGTCATAATCGCACTAGCTTAGTACTACAGACTTCCCCAATCCAGTGAGCTCTGCCCGATCCAGTGACACCTACCTGCACAGCTGTGTCCTGAATGCTGCCTGGTCTGTGGGAGCCTGTCCCCTGCTCTGGTTGCTGGCCACCCACAGGAAGCTCTGCGTGTCCAGGGAGCTGTTCTGGGCGCAGGCCACCAGGTTGTTCTCGAAGTTCTGCTGGCAGGGCGGCACCTCGCGCGACGTGGCGGGCTGCTGCGGAACGCTGGGCTCTGTGGGGAGAGCGGGGAAGACGTCACGGGCAGCCAAGATGGCGCGAGGTCACAGCGCCGCACCCCCACGCCACTGTGGTATGGTGTGGACAAACCTCAGTAGGAAACAGGGCACTACATGTGCAGGGCAGTACATATCAGTACAGGGCAGTACAGATCAGTACAGAGCAGTGCAGGGCAGTACAGAGCAGTACAGAGCAGTACAGAGCAGTACAGAGCAGTACAGGGCAGTACAGATCAGTACAGAGCAGTACAGATCAGTACAGAGCAGTGCAGGGCAGTACAGAGCAGTACAGGGCAGTACAGGGCAGTGCAGGGCAGTACAGATCAGTACAGAGCAGTGCAGGGCAGTACATGGCAGTGCAGAGCAGTACAGAGCAGTACAGGGCAGTACAGAGCAGTGCAGGGCAGTACAGAGCAGTACAGAGCAGTACAGAGCAGTACAGAGCAGTACAGGGCAGTACAGAGCAGTTCAGAGCAGTACAGATCAGTACAGAGCAGTACAGGGCAGTGCAGGGCAGTACAGAGCAGTGCAGATCAGTGAAGGCAGTACAGAGCAGTACAGAGCAGT
>JAWQFJ010010212.1:52500-60000 GCA_034096865.1 Theodoxus fluviatilis
CACATGGCAGGTGGCGTCCATAACCCACGTGGCAGGTGGCGTCCTCACCCACATGGCAGGTGGTGTCCTCACCCACATGGCAGGTGGCGTCCACACCCACATGGCAGGTGGCGTCCACACCCACATGGCAGGTGGCGTCCTCACCCACATGGCAGGTGGCGTCCTACTGATCCCGGCGCCGAGCACTTGGACGAGGTGGTTATCTACTGTGTGCTGCTTTTCCACACCCAGGTGTACACATCTACTGTGTGCTGCTTTTCCACACCCAGGTGTACACATCAACTTAGTACTGCTTTTCCACACCCAGGTGTACACATCTACTTAGTACTGCTTTTCCACACCCAGATGTACACATCTACTTTGGACTGCTTTTCCACACCCAGGTGTACACATCTACTTAGTACTGCTTTTCCACACCCAGATGTACACATCTACTGTCGACTGCTTTTCCACACCCAGGTGTACACATCTACTTAGTGCTGCTTTTCCACACCCAGATGTACACATCTACTTAGTGCTGCTTTTCCACACCCAGATGTACACATCTACTGTGGACTGCTTTTCCACACCCAGGTGTACGCATCTACTGTGTGCTGCCTTTCCACACCCAGGTGTACACATCTACTGTGTACTGCTTTTCCACACCCAGATGTACACATCTACTTAGTACTGCTTTTCCACACCCAGATGTACACATCTACTGTGGACTGCTTTTCCACACCCAGATGTACACATCTACTGTGTGCTTTTCCACACCCAGGTGTACACATCTACTGTGTGCTTTTCCACACCCAGGTGTACACATCTACTTAGTACTGCTTTTCCACACCCAGGTGTACACATCTACTGTGTGCTTTTCCACACCCAGGTGTACACATCTACTGTGTGCTGCTTTTCCACACCCAGGTGTACACATCTACTGTGTGCTGCTTTTCCACACCCAGGTGTACACATCTACTGTGTGCTGCTTTTCCACACCCAGGTGTACGCATCTACTGTGTGCTGCCTTTCCACACCCAGGTGTACACATCTACTTAGTACTGCTTTTCCACACCCAGGTGTACACATCTACTGTGTGCTTTTCCACACCCAGGTGTACACATCTACTGTGTGCTGCTTTTCCACACCCAGGTGTACACATCTACTGTGTGCTTTTCCACACCCAGGTGTACACATCTACTGTGTGCTTTTCCACACCCAGGTGTACACATCTACTGTGTGCTTTTCCACACCCAGGTGTACACATCTACTGTGTGCTGCTTTTCCACACCCACGTGTACACATCTACTGTGTGCTTTTCCACACCCAGGTGTACACATCTACTGTGTGCTTTTCCACACCCAGGTGTACACATCTACTGTGTGCTGCTTTTCCACACCCAGGTGTACACATCTACTGTGTGCTGCCTTTCCACACCCAGGTGTATGCATCTACTTAGTACTGCTTTTCCACACCCAGGTGTACACATCTACTGTGTGCTGCTTTTCCACACCCAGGTGTACACATCTACTGTGTGCTGCTTTTCCACACCCAGGTGTACACATCTACTGTGTGCTTTTCCACACCCAGGTGTACTCATCTACTGTGTGCTTTTCCACACCCAGGTGTACACATCTACTGTGTGCTTTTCCACACCCAGGTGTACACATCTACTGTGTGCTGCTTTTCCACACCCAGGTGTACACATCTACTTAGTACTGCTTTTCCACACCCAGATGTACACATCTACTGAGTGCTTTTCCACACCCAGGTGTACACATCTACTGTGTGCTGCTTTTCCACACCCAGGTGTACACATCTACTGTGTGCTTTTCCTCACCCCGGAGTACAAACGGGTATCTGTGGGAACATCAACCACAGGCTGCAAGGGGCGGACGCCACGCGTTGTAGTGAGACATTATCAGACTGGAATGCTGTCTGAGGGGAGAGGGTATACCAGCATATACCTGTCCGTTCTTTGTGCTCGTTTTCACGCACGTTGGTCCGCTGTCATGTGTTAAGACACCTGTAGATGTTTAGATGACATTTCATTACGACTCAAGTGTGTCCGAAGTTCTTCACATGAAAATGTGCAAACAGCAGCCCAAAAGGAAAGGGCCAGACAGATAAAAAGTTCATCAAAGGCCACGACAGGCATATGCGATCAACAATGTCAACATTGCATGCTGGTAACACACGCCCAAGGAATGAAACACTCATCCGACTCCCAGCCCTCACCCTGAATACAACAATGGTTGTTTTCATTCTGTCCTGTCCTGTAGATAATCGCTGTAAATCACAACTCTCCGACCCATTCAATCCAATACACGTACCCGTTGCTAACAGACCTACCTGGTCCGAACTCATCATACCCGATCATGGTCAACCTTTCCCAGTCTTACCATACCTAGCCAGCCCCACAGACCTACCCGCAAAACTGTGTCCTGAACGCTGCCTGGTTTGCGGGAGCCTGTCCCCTGCTCTGGTTGCTGGCCACCCACAGGAAGCTCTGCGCGTCCAGGGAGCTGTTCTGGGCGCAGGCCACCAGGTTGTTCTCGAAGCCCTGCTGGCAGGGCGGCACAGGCTGCGGCAGGCCGCAATACTGGCGGATGTTGAAGTTGACGAAGCCGAACTCGGCGTCCACCACGGGCCTGAGGTCCTGGGCGCCGGGCGCGGGCTGGCAGGCCGGGGAGTTAAGGAGCTGCGAGATGAAGGTCTCCATGCACTGCAGCTGTGCCTGGGCGTTCCTGTGGACAAGGTGGAAGAGCTGGAGGCCGCGAGAGCTGACCACAACAAACAAGAAGGCTTGCGTAATTGTGTTGTCCATCGGTTCAGTGCAATGAGAGAGCAGAATCAGTTGTTGAAAAAAGAAAGCACCGTTTTCTATCCAATTAGCAATAACTTCTTCAGTTTGTTTCTATGCATGAAATAATTCGTCTTCATCGGTTGACCAAGGAAGTCGTTGATGTCAGTCAGTCTTATGCGCTCCTTCGATGATGGTCCCGAGTGTGGCTGGCCAGTCCAGTTTGGGAGGCGCACAGCCAGGGACAGTGCGGGCACTGGAGGCACGCTGTGGTGGGGTGGACTTCCGGCTTCCTAAATACATACGTACATTACTTCATCTTTCACTACCAGCAGCACAAACCGATGCCTTTATCGAGTCTGCGTGATTCTCTGGCAGAAGTGGATTAATTTGTTTCGAACACATGCATATACTGTATAGGGCATGTCAAAATGCACTTCATGTTCTTCAGTCTCTTCACATGATGGATAGATAATTGGTTTTTTACTTTGGTCTTGCTGGTACCTATGTACATACAAGCCTATAAAACCACATCAAAACCTAACGTACACGTATTTGAAATATTCCTCGGCTAACAATACACATATGTGTCTCTCACTTCAATTAACATTGCAAATCCAACTTTGTTGGTTTTGGCGTATTGTTCTGGATTTAAACTCCTTGAAATACATGTTGATCAGGCGACTGAGATACTGGTAAGATGGCGGGAACACACATGTTTAGGAAATACTTACAATTTGGAAATACAAATACTGCCCATCTTCCAGTTGCCCTTTTAAATTTAATAATTCTCTCTCTCTCTCTCTCTCTCTCTCTCTCTCTCTCTCTCTCTTTCTCTCTCTCTCTCACTTTCTCTATCTCTTTCTTTCTATCTCTCTCTCTTTCTCTTTCTCTCTCTCTCTCTCTCTCTCTCTCTCTCTCTCTCTCCTTTATGTCATAACACCTTTTCTACCTCTTAGGTACAAACAATCACCGATAATTCGGAGTAGGTGGGCATACAGGGAAGAAGAGAGAGAAGAGGAGATGGAAACATTGTTGGCATGATTATGTTCTTTCTGAGCCGTCATATATCCACCAGAGAACAAACAAAAAATTTTAATACAGAATGAGGTGCCGGGGTCGGTCGAAATACTGCTGTCCACGCTTCTTTATTTGTCTAGAAAATTTTAAGAAATAGCGTCATTTGGGATTGTAAAGTTTTCTCAGAGTATCAGAGTAAACGGGCATTCAATAAAAGTGTGCTCTAAAGTTTCCCTATCCCCTTTGCAAAAAGTACACTTATCGTCGCTCTTCATTCCTATAATTTAGGGATGTGTACCTGCAATGAGTTTCATGTGAAAAGTTTAAATTGGAAGCACCTGATTTTTGCGTCTGGAATAACCTATTTGATTAGCACGTGGTATCGTATTAATTTCACGGAATTTTTGTTGTTCAGCAGCTTTTGGGACCAATCTCCCCTTTTCCACTATTTCGGTCTTTGTCTTGTATTATATGTTGAAAAAGGGAGTGATAGAATTATGATGTGAGAGTGGCTTTCGCACCCATGTCATCCCTGTAATTCGGGCCACATAAAAATAAGAATAAAAATCACCGATCATTAGACGATGGATATACATTTGCAACAAAGCCTGCAAGATTTTATTTAAACGATATAAATCATAATGGATTAGATAAAAAAATTATCAAGAAAGAAGATACTCTGACACATTTTGGTCAACCGTGCTAAGGATTTGACAGCTTTATGACTGAAGGAGTTTGCTTGTTAACAGTTCAGAATTTGTCATAGGAATTCTGAGGCAATTGCAGCTGAAAGATCATAAAGCTGTGATGTCTGCATAGTGTAGGTTTTGCTGCAGGCAGGCAGGATTAGGGCTGGAAAGAACTGTGTAGGACAGAATAGTGAGCTCAAGAAGTGTGCAGGCTCAAAATAGTGCCAGACGAGGTGGGAAAACGTTTATCTGTGTGGTTTGGTTATCTTTTATTAAGAATAATACACGTCGAACGTTTGAGAAGTTAATTCACAGAACGCTGATATCTTTTGCACAGTTTTCCCATGGGCTAAGACAATAGTTTATATGAGATCGCATCAAAGAAATGTGAAATTTTTTCGTGTAATTGCTGAGGATTTTCAATAAGTAGTAAACGTAAATACCTGCATTTGAGTATCTGGTAGTTGAGTGGGGAAATTGGGCACTTGTACTTTATCTAGTTCGAGATTTTGGAAAAGGACAACTAAAGTTCTCTGATACTGCTGTATGGTCAGCACCCAACACACAGCTCGAGTGCAGTTGGGAAATGAGAGCTCACTTCACGTGGACCAGGGGCAGGTAGGACCAGCCTCCCTGGTGACAGTCCCTGCAGTTCTGTCTTGTCCACAGAACTACTCAATTCTGTTTACATCTGCCCGGTACTGCGCAGGTCTACGTGGCATCTTCCACAACCAACCAGTTCTGCCCAAACCTAAATGATACTGCATAGCCGTACTCGATACTGCCCCGACCTATCCAATGTTGCCCAGAGCCACCCCATGATGCGAGACCTACCCACACATGGCGGTCCTGAACGTGGGCAAACTGGCGGGCATCTGGCCCATGCTGCGGTTGGTGGCGACCCACAGGAAGTTGCGGATGTCGACGTTGTCGCTGGAGGCGCAGTTCAGGAGTCCGGTCTGGAACTGCCTCTGGCACTCGGGGAAGCCCTGTTGGCCCGGCCCGCCGCGTCTCCCCTGGCAGGCCACCTCGCCCAGCAGCAGCAGCGTCATCGCCACTGTGCAGGAACACGGCACCGGGTCAGTCAGGAACACGGTACCAGGTCAGTCAGGAACACAGTACCAGGTCAGTCAGGAACACGGTACCAGGTCAGTCAGGAACACGGTACCAGGTCAGTCAGGAACACGGTACCAGGTCAGTCAGGAACACAGTACCAGGTCAGTCAGGAACACGGTACCAGGTCAGTCAGGAACACGGTACCAGGTCAGTCAGGAACATGGCACCAGGTCAGTCAGGAACACAGTACCAGGTCAGTCAGGAACACAGTACCATGTCAGTCAGGAACACAGTACCAGGTCAGTCAGGAACACGGCACCAGGTCAGTCAGGAACACAGTACCAGGTCAGTCAGGAACACGGTACCAGGTCAGTCAGGAACACGGTACCAGGTCAGTCAGGAACACGGTACCAGGTCAGTCAGGAACACAGTACCAGGTCAGTCAGGAACACGGTACCAGGTCAGTCAGGAACACAGTACCAGGTCAGTCAGGAACACGGTACCAGGTCAGTCAGGAACACAGTACCAGGTCAGTCAGGAACACGGTACCACGTCAGTCAGGAACACAGTACCAGGTCAGTCAGGAACACGGTACCATGTCAGTCAGGAACACAGTACCAGGTCAGTCAGGAACACGGTACCAGGTCAGTCAGGAACACGGTACCAGGTCAGTCAGGAACACGGTACCAGGTCAGTCAGGAACACGGTACCAGGTCAGTCAGGAACACAGTACCAGGTCAGTCAGGAACACGGTACCAGGTCAGTCAGGAACATGGCACCAGGTCAGTCAGGAACACGGTACCAGGTTAGTCAGGAACATGGCACCAGGTCAGTCAGGAACACAGTACCAGGTCAGTCAGGAACACAGTACGAAGTCAGTCAGGAACACGGTACCATGTCAGTCAGGAACACAGTACCAGGTCAGTCAGGAACACAGTACCAGGTCAGTCAGGAACACAGTACCAGGTCAGTCAGGAACACAGTACTAAGTCAGTCAGGAACACGGTACCAGGTCAGTCAGGAACACGGTACCGGGTCAGTCAGGAAAACGATACCAGGTTAGTCAGGAAACTCGCATGAAGTCAGTCAAAAACAGAGTGGAAGTTAGTCAAGAACATGCCATGAAAACTGAATTAATTCAAATATTTATTTATTGAGCATTGGGTTGTTTTCCTGTACTGGATGTAGTGACCTGCGCACGAGGTACAGCCCCCGTTGACGTGCAAGCTCATGCCCATCCGGGGCCCCAGACTGACCTCTTGCTTGCCACCATTCTGTTAACCCGAGTCACGTGACTCTAGCATAGCACAGTTTGCATTGAATGCATAATAGATTTGACCCTTCGCATTACAGTATTGCGCCTAAAATAGTTCGTCCTGATACTATTGTTTTCTCCACTTTTTACAGAAATCGTTCAGATGTCAAAACTTGTTTCAATTTCAACGCAAATATTTAATTTTATCGAATAAACACTTGTTTATTGCCGCAACAAAAGTAACTAATGAGTTTTGTGCGAAATAGTCTTAGATCTACTTTAACGGTCTATGTCAGGGAGCAGATCGGCTATCCCACAAGCCTCTCCTGTGACCCTCATTTGAATTTTTCGGACGAAATCCTTCCATCACGTGATGTCAACTGTGCTAGAGACTGTTTCGCCGGCAGGCAAAGTCTCCAGTGGACGAGAATGGCTTGCCACGTGACTAAAATGACTTGCCATGTGACTAGGGACGACAGCCACGAGGACTGGGGGCAAGAGCTGGGGGGCCCAACAGACACCCTTTTCCGTGACGTCACAATCTTCCCGTGTGCTGGGCTCATTTTGACAGAGGTAGACAAAAAAAACATCGGATACTTCTAGAATCCTAGCCTTTCTCATATGCAATATTCTATAATATATCCTTTGTACCTGAAAGCCTGTTTCTGAAACCAAATCTAGGGCTTTCGGTTAAACCA
>JAWQFJ010010212.1:65000-67500 GCA_034096865.1 Theodoxus fluviatilis
TCCATCTCTTCTTGTCCCCTTCGGGTTTGACAAAGAGCAACTTCATCTCTTCTTGTCCACTTCGGGCTTGACAAAGAGCAACTCCGTCTCTTCTTGTCCACTTCGGGTTTGACAAAGAGCAACTTTGTCTCTTCTTGTCCACTTCGGGCTTGACAAAGAGCAACTCTATCTCTTCTTGTCCACTTCGGGCTTGACAAAGAGCAACTTTGTCTCTTCTTGTCCACTTCGGGTTTGACAAAGAGCAACTCCATCTCTTCTTGTCCACTTCGGGCTTGACAAAGAGCAACTTTGTCTCTTCTTGTCCACTTCGGGCTTGACAAAGAGCAACTTCATCTCTTCTTGTCCACTTCGGGCTTGACAAGGAGCAACTCTATCTCTTCTTGTCCACTTCGGGTTTGACAAAGAGCAACTCCATCTCTTCTTGTCCCCTTCGGGTTTGACAAAGAGCAACTTTGTCTCTTCTTGTCCACTTCGGGCTTGACAAAGAGCAACTCCATCTCTTCTTGTCCCCTTCGGGTTTGACAAAGAGCAACTCTATCTCTTCTTGTCCACTTCGGGTTTGACAAAGAGCAACTTTGTCTCTTCTTGTCCACTTCGGGTTTGACAAAGAGCAACTCCATCTCTTCTTGTCCACTTCGGGCTTGACAAAGAGCAACTTCATCTCTTCTTGTCCACTTCGGGTTTGACAAAGAGCAACTTTGTCTCTTCTTGCCCACTTCGGGCTTGACAAAGAGCAACTTCATCTCTTCTTGTCCACTTCGGGCTTGACAAAGAGCAACTCTATCCCTTCTTGTCCACTTCGGGTTTGACAAAGAGCAACTCTATCTCTTCTTGTCCACTTCGGGCTTGACAAAGAGCAACTCTATCTCTTCTTGTCCACTTCGGGTTTGACAAAGAGCAACTCCATCTCTTCTTGTCCACTTCGGGTTTGACAAAAGCAACTCCATCTCTTCTTGTCCCCTTCGGGTTTGACAAAGAGCAACTTTGTCTCTTCTTGTCCACTTCGGGCTTGACAAAGAGCAACTCTATCTCTTCTTGTCCACTTCGGGCTTGACAAAGAGCAACTCTATCTCTTCTTGTACACTTCGGGTTTGACAAAGAGCAACTCCATCTCTTCTTGTCCACTTCGGGTTTGACAAAGAGCAACTCCATCTCTTCTTGTCCCCTTCGGGTTTGACAAAGAGCAACTCCATCTCTTCTTGTCCACTTCGGGCTTGACAAAGAGCAACTCCATCTCTTCTTGTCCCCTTCGGGATTGACAAAGAGCAACTCTATCTCTTCTTGTCCACTTCGGGTTTGACAAAGAGCAACTCTATCTCTTCTTGTCCCCTTCGGGTTTGACAAAGAGCAACTCCATCTCTTCTTGTCCACTTCGGGCTTGACAAAGAGCAACTCCATCTCTTCTTGTCCCCTTCGGGTTTGACAAAGAGCAACTTTGTCTCTTCTTGTCCCCTTCGGGTTTGACAAAGAGCAACTTTGTCTCTTCTTGTCCACTTCGGGCTTGACAAAGAGCAACTCCATCTCTTCTTGTCCCCTTCGGGTTTGACAAAGAGCAACTTTGTCTCTTCTTGTCCACTTCGGGCTTGACAAAGAGCAACTCCATCTCTTCTTGTCCACTTCGGGCTTGACAAAGAGCAACTCCATCTCTTCTTGTCCCCTTCGGGTTTGACAAAGAGCAACTCCATCTCTTCTTGTCCCCTTCGGGCTTGACAAAGAGCAACTCCATCTCTTCTTGTCCACTTCGGGCTTGACAAAGAGCAACTCCATCTCTTCTTGTCCACTTCGGGCTTGACAAAGAGCAACTCTATCTCTTCTTGTCCCCTTCGGGTTTGACAAAGAGCAACTTTGTCTCTTCTTGTCCACTTCGGGTTTGACAAAGAGCAACTCCATCTCTTCTTGTCCACTTCGGGCTTGACAAAGAGCAACTCTATCTCTTCTTGTCCCCTTCGGGTTTGACAAAGAGCAACTTTGTCTCTTCTTGTCCACTTCGGGCTTGACAAAGAGCAACTCTATCTCTTCTTGTCCACTTCGGGCTTGACAAAGAGTAACTCTATCTCTTCTTGTCCACTTCGGGTTTGACAAAGAGCAACTCCATCTCTTCTTGTCCACTTCGGGTTTGACAAAGAGCAACTCCATCTCTTCTTGTCCACTTCGGGTTTGACAAAGAGCAACTCCATCTCTTCTTGTCCCCTTCGGGTTTGACAAAGAGCAACTCCATCTCTTCTTGTCCCCTTCGGGTTTGACAAAGAGCAACTTTGTCTCTTCTTGTCCACTTCGGGCTTGACAAAGAGCAACTCCATCTCTTCTTGTCCCCTTCGGGTTTGACAAAGAGCAACTCCATCTCTTCTTGTCCCCTTCGGGTTTGACAAAGAGCAACTCTATCTCTTCTTGTCCACTTCGGGTTTGACAAAGAGCAACTCCATCTCTTCTTGTCCACTTCGGGTTTGACAAAGAGCAACTCCATCTCTTCTTGTCCCCTTCGGGTTTGACAAAGAGCAAC
>JAWQFJ010010212.1:70000-82500 GCA_034096865.1 Theodoxus fluviatilis
CATTGGTCAGTGCGGGTCGTGTCATTGGTCACTGTGGGTCGTGTCAGTGGTCACTGCGGGTTGTGTCATTGGTCAGTGCGGGTCGTGCCATTGGTCAGTGCGGGTCGTGTCAATGGTCACTGTGGGTCGTGTCGCTTGTCAGTGCGGGTCGTGTCATAGGTCACTGTGGGTCGTGTCATTGGTCAGTGCGGGTCGTGTCATTGGTCAGTGCGGGTCGTGTCAATGGTCACTGTGGAACGTGTCGCTGTTTAGAGCGAGTCGTGTCATTGGTCAGTGCGGGTCGTGTCAATGGTCAGTGTGGGTCGTGTCAATGGTCACTGTGGGTCGTGTCGCTTGTCAGTGCGGGTCGTGTCATTTGTCAGTGCGGTACGTGTCATTGGTCACTGTGGATCGTATCATTGGTCAGTGCGGGTCGTGTCATTGGTCACTGTGGATCGTATCATTGGTCAGTGCGGGTCGTGTCATTGGTCACTGTGGGTCGTGTCGCTTGTCAGTGCGGGTTGTGTCATTGGTCAGTGCGGGTCGTGTCGTTGGTCAGTGCTGGTCGTGTCGCTCATCAAAGCGGTTCGTGTCATTGGTCAATATGGGTCGTGTCACAGGTCAGTTTGGGTCATGTCATTGGTCAGAGCGGGTCGTGACATTGGTCAGTGTGGGTCGTGTCACAGATCACTGTAGGTCGTGTCGCAGGTCACTGCGGTTCATGTCATTGGTGACTATTGTTTCATCATGTTACATTTTCTGCTGCAAGTTTCATTGCATTGACTTTTTTCTGAAGCAACATCAAATGAAAAGCAGCATGCAATACAGAGTTGGGTGATAACTGGTGTTGTGAGAAGTGTGAAATCCTGAGTTTTCTCCTATCTCTGGCGCCACACACTCACCGTGGAATACTGGCCGGAGTAGTTGGTGGTGGGCTGCGTGTTTCACGGAGGTCCAGAAACTGAGCTGAAATTTTTAAAAAGACGAGTGACGTTTCACGCTCTTTTTCTCCGCTTTCTTCCCCAAAGTCAAACGTTGCGTCATCAGTGCCAATGCACACCCACAGCTGTGCCAGCACTGAAGCCACTGCGGGCTGGCCTTGGAAAGTGAAATGCACGTTGCAAGGAAGCGCGCACTAAAGACACAAAAGCTAACAGAAAACGCTTGCTTGAGCACGCACACATGCGTACAAGCAGGCACATTTGAACATGCACACTGTACCACGCACGCTGAGAACTGTATGTGCACTGAGAACTGCATGTGCACTGAGAACTGTATGTGCACTGAGAACTGTATGTGCACTGAGAACTGCATGTGCACTGAGAACTGTATGTGCACTGAGAACTGTATGTGCACTGAGAACTGCATGTGCACTGAGAACTGTATGTGCACTGAGAACTGTATGTGCACTGAAAAGAAGAGAGCCAATGGGAACGTGAGAGCGACAGGTGTTCCTGCGTGATCAGGGGCGGCATTCAGCGTGGCTGAGACTAGTGGATATAGACTCAGCAACAGGTTGGTCACGTGATAGCCTTAATTCTTCCATAACATGCATACCACCGTTCTGAACACAGAGTTTCAGCCACGCTGAATGGCATAAAACATCGTGAGTGTATTCCTCCGCTTGTTGTGATACACTCGATTCTGGCAGCCATTTTGTCGTCAATTCATTTTCTAAACATCGATTTCCCATAAATGTAAAACTTGTATGCGGTAAAATTCGAATCACAAGAGTGTAATATTGTGAACTCTACTAATTATAAGGACTTTGAATACAACAGCAATATTTATACTTCATTGAGCGAGTAAGGCAACCAATCCCGTCTGCATAATATTTTGGACCGATACACACAGAAATCCGCTGAGTGCTTTTGCTGATGAGGAATCATTAATTTAATGTATGCTTAGAAGGATTAAACTTAGAAAAACTGCTTCTGAGCTATCCGATAATATCGAACTTCGGAATCGGACGGATTCCTACAGAAGAAACTTCCACTCGATCAACGTTCAACACAGACGGAATGTAGGTTAAATCACTTACTGACTCCATCAGTCGATACACAAATGATCGAAGTGTGGACTCCAGAGGAGCTCGTCAAACAGTGTGAAGGCAGTTAGACCACAGGTTCCGGCCAGAAAGCATTTACTTGCGAGAGTATAACCATAGATTCACGAAACCAGCCCGGAGCCAAAGGAATCCTTTTCGCTGCGTTTATAGTAGGTCCAAAGATTGCGTGTATTACTATATGCACAATCGCACGTGCTCAAGGCAGTTTGCAATCTTATAGACGACGTTCGCGCTAAAAGTAGTTCTCAAACGATTTCCTGAAAATCTCATAGATTAGTTTTATTAGAACACCAAATTTGTGTTTATCTATCGGGATAAATAATTGGAGTGAAATAGAATCGTCTCTTTTTACTCTGAATGGTCTTTTGATCATGTTGAATTTTGATTGGTACAATCGTTGGGATGTGGAGCCGAAGTCACGTGACCAACCTGTGTCAGAGATACTATATCTCTGTGTTCAGAATGCAGGGGCGGGTGTCCCTCACTAAGGATACGCAACCCGCAGCAGTTCAAAGGGCGTTTCCGGTACTATTCTAAAGTGATATGTGTAATTCAGGAGTCGGTATAAAATTGGGACGAAAAAGCAGACACGGTCTTGTTTTGGATACGGGTATTTTACCGCCGCCAAGGAGGGTTGTTCATGAGCTAGTTAGTTATTGAGCAAAACAACTCCTAAAATTCAATAGAGATCCAATACAATTTAGTTCACGGTCAGGGTTTTACCCGAGATACAATCCATTAAACTCTGAAGTTTATCCGATATTTTGTTTTGGAATTATGACCTCAAAGAGAAGTAAGAGCCGCACATCACGAAGTTGATGGCGTCAAACTGTTGATAACGTCGCATGCATTCGGCACTCAGAACTCGCTTTCAGTCACTCAAAGTAAGTAAACTTCGTAGCGTCAGGTCTGGCTGGCAGGAAATCCTGTCAGGCCGTGGAAGAGAAGTCGTGGTTTCCTGGGTGGAGGTTTGCGTTCTCACAGCGCTGTCTGGTGACAAGAAGTGACACTGGACGTTGCATATGGTTACTGCGACCAGTTGAAATAAAGACCTGGGCCCGTATTCACAACGGCGATTTATCGGCGATTTATTTTAACTCCGATTTATCTCTAAACTCAGACGATTCCAACTGCCTGTTCCGCTCTCCCTTGGCTGGAAACCAGTATATATAGCAAAGCGCAAACCTAGGATCCTCTGACGAGCGTACCTTATCTAACCGATCAAGATAACCCGGGGCTAGGGGATAAATCGAGTGTTAAAAAGATAAATCGCCGTTGTGAATACGGGCCCTGGTTTGTTTTAGCTTGCGTTGAATTGCTTCAGGGTATCTTGGCTTGCTTTTGTTTGCTTTGGGTTGATTGGGTTGCTTTGATTTGCTTTGGATTGCTTTGGTTATCTTTGGTTTGCTTTGGGTTGCTTTGGTTTGCTTTGGTTTGCTTTGGATTGCTTTGGGTTTTTTTTGGTTTGCTATGTCTTGCTTAGCTAGCTTTACTTTGCTTTGATTTGCTTTGGTTTGCTTTGATTTGCTTTGGATTGCTTTTGTTTGCTTTGGTTTGCTAAGGCTTGCTTTGGTTTGTTATGGCTTATTAGCTTGCTTTGGTTTGCTTTGGGTTGCTTTGGGTTGATTGGTTTTCTTTGGGTTGCTTTGGATTGCTTTGATTTGCTTTGGGTTGATTGGTTTGCTTTGGGTTGCTTTGATTTGTTTTGGGTTGATTGGCTTGCTTTGATTTGCTTTGGATTGCTTTGGTTTGCTAAGGCTTGCTTTGGTTTTCTATGGCTTGTTAGCTTTCTTTGGTTTGCTTTGGGTTGCTTTGGTTTGCTATGGCTTGTTAGCTTCCTTTGATTTGATAAGGCTTGCTTTGGTTTGCTATGGCTTGCTTGGCTTACTTTGGGTTGCTTTGGGTTGATTGGTTTTCTTTGGGTTGCTTTGGATTGCTTTAATTTGCTTTGGGTTGATTGGTTTGCTTTGAGTTGCTTTGATTTGCTTTGGGTTGATTGGCTTGCTTTGATTTGCTTTGGGTTGATTGATTTGCTTTGAGTTGCTTTGATTTGCTTTGGGTTGATTGGCTTGCTTTGATTTGCTTTGGATTGCTTTGGTTTACTTTGGTTTGATAAGGCTTGTTAGCTTGCTTTGGTTTGCTTTGGGTTGATTGGGTTGCTTTGATTTGCTTTGGTTTGCTTTGGTTTGCTTTGGATCGCTTTGGTTTGTTTTGGTTGGTTTTGGCTTGTTATGGCTTGCTTAGCTTGCATTGGGCTGCTTTGGGTTGCTTTGGGTTGATTGGTTTGCTTTGGTTTGCTTTAGATGATTGGCTTACTTTGGGTTGATTGGTTTGCTTTGGGTTGCTTTGGGTTGATTGGTTTGCTTTGGGTTGCTTTGTTTAATTTGTTTTGCTTTGGGTTGATTGGTTTACTTCGTGTTGCTTTGGGTTGATTGCTTTACTTTGTTTTGCTTTGTGTTGATTCGTTTGCTTTGTGTTGCTTTGTGTTGCTTTGGGTTTGTATGGCTTGCTTAACTTGCTTTGGTTTGCTTTGGTCTGCTTTGGTTTGCTTTGGTTTGCTATGGCTTGCTTTGGTTTGCTATGGTTTGCTTTGGCTTGCACATTCCTAGTCCTGGCAACCCGCCTCAGGACTGGCGGCACGGACGTCGTGGGTGTAGTAGTCCTCCGCGGAGTTTTAGTATCCGAAGTACGAGTCGAAGCCACGCAAGAGGGGAGTGCAGTTTCAGTTGCAGAATCCCAAGTGCCACCTGTAGACAGACCGAGGTCAGGCTGTACGCAGTCTTCTGTGCCAGTCCATTGAATGTAGAGATCAGTGTCGGGATGGAGCAGCGTGTGCGCGGACACACACACACACACACACACACACACACACACACACACACACACATACACACACACATACAGAGAGAGAGAGAGAGAGAGAGAGAGAGAGAGAGAGTGTTTTAACCACCATGATAGGGTATTGTCGTTTAATGATGTTTCCCTATAAGTTTTCAAAGCCTGATCATTCCTAAATCATGAGATGCGTAAATGGAACTGTATTGTACTAGTTGATTGACCAGGCAATGGCATCAGTTTCACTCACTTTCCGATGGCGTGCGTGGAGTAGCCGAGCTTCTTCAGTTCCTGGGGCAGGAAGGTGTACTGGTAGGGCACACAAACGTTCTGGGATGGCCCGATGACATAGTGCTGAGAGACAAACACACAACACCGCAGTGAAGCTTTGACATGCACTGCAGCCCTGGGCGCTTTTCTCAGGGGGCCTGCAGGCACAGTGCAGGGGCTGTCCCTACAGATCGCTCCGCCTCGTCAACCCCACGTCACCGCCACGTCATCAGTGACTCGTGGCACCTGACTGCCTGTGACTCACGCTAATGACGTCGTTTCTCAAGCGCTGCTGACACTAAAGATGCCCCACACCCCCATTAGGATGACGCATGGCAAGCAGGGATTGCTGTCATCGGACCAGTCCCCGGTGAAATATGCACCTCTACGTCACACAAATCTCTCGCTCACTGCAACCGCTTTCTTATCTCCGTGTACGTCCCAGTATGTTAGTAATCTGTCATACTTTGGTCATTCACAAAACTGACGGTTGGATCTTTAAGGTAGTTTCGTTTCTTTCATAAACATTTCTTTTGAATTTGAACGTACCAAGTCTACGTTACACACGAGCTTTAAAGGGTTAATTGACGGTGTGTGTGCAAGTTTGTGAGTGTGTGTGTGTATGTGTGTGTGTGTGTGTGTGTGTGTGTGTGTGTGTGTGTGTGTGTGTGTGTGTGTGTGTGTGTGTGTGTGTGTGTGTGTGTGTGTGTGTGTGTGTGTGTGTGTGTGTGTGTGTGTGTGTGTGTGAGTGTGTGTGTGTATGTGTGTGTGTGTGTGTGAGTGCGTGCGTGCGTGTGTGTGTGCTCTGTATGTGTGCGCTGTGTGTGTGTGTGTGCGCGCGCGTACGCGCGCGCGTGCGTGTGTGTCTTTATATTTGTATGTGTGTGTGCTGTGTGTGTGTGCGCGCGCGCTCGTGTGTGTCTGTGTATTTGTATGTGTGTGTGTGTATGTGCTGTGCAAATGTGGGTGCGGAAGTCACGTGGCCTGGGTGCCCAGCTTGAAGGGGTACATTCCCGTCATGAAGGCCGACCTCGACCTGCAAGCAGCAGCAGCAACAACAACAACAACAACGACAACAACACTTTGTAACGAGAAGACAAAGTTTTGAACTGTATAGTGTGACACCCCGCCTCACGCGTCATGAGGTGTGCAATCTTGCTTGATCTCTGACTGGTGACACATCATTACCCTGCAACACGAGACGCACTGAAACAAAGTACTTCGCTTGTACATCGTATATGGAATGCAATCGCATTCCACCATTGACATATGGCACCTGTTTACACTGCAATAATCAGACGCACTGAAACAAAGTACTTCGCTTGTACATCGTATATGGAATGCAATCGCATTCCACCATTGACATTTGGCACCTGTTTACACTGCAATAATCAGACGCACTGAAACAAAGTACTTCGCTTGTACATCGTATATGGAATGCAATCGCATTCCACCATTGACATATGGCACCTGTTTACACTGCAATAATCAGACGCACTGAAACAAAGTACTTCGCTTGTACATCGTATATGGAATGCAAACGCATTCCACCATTGACATATGGCACCTGTTTACGCTGCAATAATGAGACGCACTACGTACTTGCTATGCATGTGTGGCACATCTGTAAAATGAGATATGAGACGCACCAGGACAGAGTAAATGTTTGGCGTATGGAGTGCACTCGCGCCATATTTCACGTGCTCACATCTTTATACTGCAATGCGAGACGCACGTGGACGAAGTACTGTACTCATCTTGACAATGGATATTTGCAAGGATCAAACTCAAAGGCTGTGTGGCCTCACGTGGTATGACTGTCTGTCCGTAGGGGTGTTCTGTGTACAAGTTCGATCTACATACTGCACTGAAATATATTTTCTGTTATAATCTTGTCATGGCTTGATGACTGTCTTTTCTCACTCGTTCGAATCAGCTTTGCCAGTTCTGTGTGTCTGCTGGTTGTGTGTGTGTGTGTGTGTGTGTGTGTGTGTGTGCGCGCGCGTGTGTGTGTGTGTGTGTGTGTGTGTGTGTGTCCAGGGCCGGACCAAATGAGTTGTGGGGGGGGGGTTCCTTTTTGGGTTGGGGGACAAATCAGCGAAGTGGCGAAGCCACGAGCGCGCGCCGGCGAAGCAGGCGCGCAAACTAGGGGGGTCCGGGGGCATGCCCCCCCGGAAAGTTTTTGAAAAACGGTTAAAATCTGTGCAATCTGGTGCATTCTGGGCCTTGTTTTGAGGGGTAAGAGCAGCATTGTTTTTGGTGCTAAAACTAGTAAAAGTTTAGCCCCCTCCCCCCCTCCCTTCCCCAAAAAAGCATTTAAAGAAAATACCACTGACCTATCTTTCAGCATGGAAAGTTCTTGTGTCAGACTGCCTGTGGCTCTGGCAGGGGAGAAGTGTCAAGTCAAGGGCTGGATAAGTTCATTTGTTCAGCAAGGTTTCTGGGAGCAGCGCCATGTGAGTTCGATATCGAACAGCGAATGTTTCCACAACCGCTCCAACGTCCACAGGAAAGCTGTCTTTGTGGATCTGCATGAGGGCTAATCCATTGAAGCGCTCTGCCCCCATTGTTGACCGAAGGTAAGTTTTCAGGATCCGAAGTCGGTTCATTGAACGTTCACACTCTGCTGTAGTGATTGGCAGAGTGCACATGAGGATCAGCATCTGATGCAAGTTCGGGTAAAATTCCTTGTCGCACACTTTTAGGGCTTCTGTGAGTGAAGTGGGAATCACAGGTTTTTGCTTCGTAGTTGGGTCAACCCCTGTGTTCGCTCTGTTCCACTTATCAACCCATCTCACAAATTCTGTGTCAACATTTGTAGAATTCTTCAAATCCTGCTCCCAAAGGGCGGCCAGGCACTTGACACCATCCGGGACAGCATGACATCCATTTGGAAACTGCTTGATGATATTGGTGGGCACAAGCAGCAGGCCATCTTTGGCAAGGTCAGAATGCTTGAATCTCTCCTCCAGTTGGTTTTTCATGTTGTCAAGGAAAGGAACAGCAACTGACGCACGGTAGTATTTCTCAGTGGTTTCAGCAGGGTGATTTTCTCGAAGCAACTGCCTCGGCGCAATCCTTGGGCGTCGAAGATCTTCTTCAACTAAGTTCATTTGGTTGGCCTCAACAAACCATTCTGAGAACACATTGTCAATGTCTGTCCTGAGCCTATTGACAGTGTTCGTGAGATCTGCAAGTTCAGCATAGGCCTTCACAATGACCTGTGCTCTTTTCTGCAGGCTGGTGGTCAGAGGTTCGATGTACTGGAGACAATTTCTTGTGACGACAAAAGCCACCAGGAAATCTGCACTTGACATGGTGTGCAGAAACCCTGTAGCTTTTGCAATAGTCTCGCAGTCCCACTCTTCTATCACTCTGCCAGCCACCATCTGCCCCAAACAGTCGTACAGGACCATGTACATGTCCGAGAAAGTTTCAAACGCATGGTGCCTTTCCACCCAGCGTGTCTTGCACAGGTCCATCATCTTCTTCTTCCGCGTTCAATGACCTCCTCCAGCTTTCTTTGCCGCTTTGGGGCACGGTTGAAGAAGAAAGCCAGGCAGTGGGATTTATTTCAGGCTGCCTGGCTGACAAGAGTACAGTGCTGTACGTGTGGGGGGGCCGGCCTGGCAGTGTGTGTTGGGGGGAGGGGGGGTATCTTTTTTCTCATCGGATTTCACCATGAATCAGAATATAATTTGTTAGAGACACACACAAAAAATATTTATTAAAAAAACAACTCAAACCAAGGTACATGCTTTTTCTGGGGGGGTGGGGGTGGGTGGTTCAGGAACCCCTGGAACCCCCCACCCCCCTGGGTCCGGCCCTGTGTGTCTGTCTGAGTGTGTGTCTGTCTGAGTGTGTGTCTGTGTGTGTGTGTTTGCGTGTGTGTGTGTGTGTGTGTGTGTGTGTGTGTGTGTGTGTGTGTGTGTGTGTGAGTGTGTGTGTGTGTGAGTGAGTGCGTGCGTGCGTGCATCTTTCTGTTGGTCTTTCTTTACATCACTTCATGTATTCGTTTACTGAAGCGTTCCTGCCAGCTACAGGGCTACAGCTGGGAATGATGAACCTGAATACAGAATACAGAGGTCGCAGCTACATACGGACTAGGAAAAGACAGGTCGTAGCTACATACGGACTAGGAAAAGACAGGTCGTAGCTACATACGGACTGCTGACAGGTCGTAGCTACATACGGGCTACAGAGAGGTCGTAGCTACATACGGGCTACAGACAGGCCGTAGCTACATACGGGTTACAGACATGCCGTAGCTATATATGGGCTACATACAGGCAGGAGGTAGTTAGAACCGGCTACAGACAGACAGGAGGTAGTTAGAACCGGCTACAGACAGACAGGCAAGAGGTAGTTAGAACCGGCTACAGACAGACAGGCAGGAGGTGGTTAGAACCGGCTACAGACAGACAGGCAGGAGGTGGTTAGAACCGGCTACAGACAGACAGGCAGGAGGTGGTTAGAACCGGCTACAGACAGACAGGCAGGAGGTAGTTAGAACCGGCTACAGACAGACAGGCAGGAGGTAGTTAGAACAGGCTACAGACAGGCAGGAGGTAGTTAGACCCGGCTACAGACAGACAGGCAGGAGGTAGTTAGAACAGGCTAGAGACACACAGGCAGGACGTAGCTACATACGGGCTACAGACGGGAAGGACATAGCTCTATACGGGCTACAGACAGGCACGACGTAGCTACATACGGGCTACAGACATGCAGGACATAGCTACATACGGGCTACAGACAGGCAGGACATAGCTACATACGGGCTACAGACAGGCAGGAAATAGCTACATACGGGCTACAGACGGGCATGACGTAGTTACATACGGGCTACAGACAGGCAGGACGTAGCTACATACGGGCTACAGACAGGCAGGACGTAGCTACATACGGGCTACAGACGGGCAGGACGTAGCTACATACGGGCTACAGACGGGCAGGACATAGCTACATACGGGCTACAGACAGGCAGGACATAGCTACATACGGGCTACAGACAGGCAGGACGTAGCTAGATACGGGTTACAGACAGGCAGGACGTAGCTACATACGGGCTACAGACAGGCAGGACGTAGCTACATACGGGCTACAGACGGGCAGGACGTAGCTACATACGGGCTACAGACGGGCAGGACGTAGCTACATACGGGCTACAGACAGGCAGGACGTAGCTACATACGGGCTACAGACGGGCAGGACGTAGCTACATACGGGCTACAGACGGGCAGGACGTAGCTACATACGGGCTACAGACAGGCAGGACGTAGCTACATACGGGCTACAGACAGGCAGGACGTAGCTACATACGGGCTACAGACAGGCAGGACATAGCTACATACGGGCTTCAGACAGGCAGGACGTAGCTACATACGGGCTACAGACAGGCAGGACGTAGCTACAGACGGGCTACAGACGGGCAGGACATAGCTACATACGGTCTACAGACAGGCAGGACATAGCTGCATACGGGCTACAGACAGGCAGGACGTAGCTACATACGGGCTACAGACAGGCAGGACATAGCTACATACGGGCTACATACGGGCTACAGACGGGCAGGACGTAGCTACATACGGGCTACAGACGGGCAGGACGTAGCTACATACGGGCTACAGACAGACAGGACGTAGCTACATACGGGCTACAGACAGGCAGGACATAGCTACATACGGGCTACAGACGGGCAGGACGTAGCTACATACGGGCTACAGACGGGCAGGACGTAGCTACATACGGGCTTCAGACAGACAGGACGTAGCTACATACGGGCTACAGACGGGAAGGACGTAGCTACATACGGGCTACAGACAGGCAGGACGTAGCTACATACGGGCTACAGACAGGCAGGACGTAGCTACATACGGGCTACAGACGGGAAGGACGTAGCTACATACGGGCTACAGACAGGCTGGACATAGCTACATACGGGCTACAGACAGGCTGGACATAGCTACAAACGGGCTACAGACGGGCAGGACGTAGCTCTGGTTGAGGACCATGCCCTGGCGAGCCAGGCGGTCCAGGTTGGGGGTGATCATGTCGGGGTTCCGGATGCCGATGTCGTTCCAGCCTGGGACACAGACAGGTAACTGAAAGATCTATTTATACTTTGACATCACTGGTGTGCCATTCCCTCTTGTTTGCACCGTAGCACTGTGGCAGTGATGAGGGTTAGTGGAAACTGGATATGGCAGCATCAACAGTGCGGCTGTTTGTTGCATCGCCCTGGACTGGCTTCGCTGCGCTACTGCTGCTGCAATAGTTGCCGTTATTGCTGCTGGTACAACCACCACCACCACCACCGCCATTGTCACGGTTGGGGTGGGTGGAACGTGGCTCGACCCCAACCGGACAGTGAAAAAATAATGATAAAGGGAAATTCCTTCCTCAGTCACTAATCACATTTAAAGACTAAAACGCCACAATCCGAAAACATAAAACCATTGACTCAATTATCTTACAACCAACACTCTCACTAACTCAAAACACAACATAAAACAATCGACTCAATTATCTTTCAACCAACACTCTCACTAACTCAAAACACAACATAAAACAATCGACTCAATTATCTTACAACCAACACTCTCACTAACTCAAAACACGACATAAAACTTCAACGAAATCAAACAATTAATTCAAATTAAACAAACGTTAAAAACAACCACCCATCGGCTTAACACTCAAGTTCTTAGTCAATTACCAATCCAGTATATTTCTCCTTTCGCCTCTCCGCCTCCTCTATATATATAGGCCAGGGAGAACGCCAAGAATCAGATTATGCACACAAAGCACGTTCAGCACGAGCCGCTGCAGAACCAAAACAGAACACGTGCAACACGCTCTGAAAATGCGCAGTCAGCAAGTGCTGACAGCGCATAACTCTTAAAGGCGTATCAACTCCGAGATAATATTCTCTAAAATATTTTAAAGTAGTAAAAAAACATCAAACCGAGTCGTGACAACCATCACCACCACCACCATCACCACCACCACCATCACCACCACCGTCACCATCACCACCATCACCACAACCACCACCACAACCACCACCACCACCACCACCACCACCACCATCATCATCATCACCACCACCCCCATCCCCACACCTACCTCCACCACCACCACCACCACCATCACCACCATCACCATAATCACCATCACCACAACCACCACCACCATCACCACCACCAAAATTACTACTACTACTACTACTACTACTACTACGACTACTACGACTACTACTACTACTACTACTACTACTACTACTACTACTACTACGACTGCTACTACGACTACTACTACTATTATTACTACTACTACTTCTACCGTC
>JAWQFJ010010212.1:90000-100000 GCA_034096865.1 Theodoxus fluviatilis
CACAGTGACTTGCACAGTGACCTGTACAGTGACTTGCACAGTGACTTGCACAGTGACTTGCACATTGACTTGCACAGTGACTTGCAGAGTGACCTGTACAGTGACATGCACAAAGACTTATATAGTGACGTGTCCAGAGACTTCTACAGTGACGTATACAGTGACGTGCCCAGTGATTTGTACAGTGACTTCTACAATGACTTCTACAGTGACTTGCACATTGACTTGTACAGTGACTTGTAAAGAGACCTGTACAGAGACGTCTACATAGACTTGTACAGTGACTTCTACAGTGACTTCTACAGTGACTTGTACAGATACTTCTACAGTGACTTCTACTGTGACTTGTTCAGAGACTTGTACAGTGACTTGTACAGTGACTTGTACAGCGACTTGTACAGTGACTTGTACAGTGACTTGTACAGTGACTTGTACAGTGACTTGTACGGTGACCTGTACAGTGACTTCTACAGTGACTTCTACAGAGAAATGTACAGTGATTTGTACAGTGACTTCTACAGTGACTTCTACAGTGACTTGTACAGTGACTTGTACAGTGACGTCTACAATGACATGTCCAGTGACTTGTACAGAGAATTGTACAGTGGCTTGAACAGTGACTTCTACAGTGACTTCTACAGTGAATTGTACAGTGACTTGGACAATGACTTGTACAGAGACGTGTACAGAGACTTGTACAGTGACTTCTACAGTGACGTCTACAGTGACTTCTACAGTGACTTGTACAGCGACTTGCACATTGACTTGTACAGTGACTTGTACAGTGACTTGCACAGTGACTTGTACATTGACGTGTACATATACTTGTACAGAGACTTCTACAGTGACTTGTACATTGACTTGCACATTGACTTGTACATTGACTTGTACAGAGACTTGTACAGAGACTTCTACAGAGACTTCTACAGAGACTTCTACAGTGACTTGTACAGTGACTTGTACAGTGATTTGTACAGTGACTTCTACAGTGACTTGTACAGCGACTTGCACATTGACTTGTACAGTGACTTGTACAGTGACTTGCACAGTGACTTGTACATTGACGTGTACATTGACTTGTACAGTGACTTGTACAGAGACTTGTACAGTGACTTGTACAGCGACTTGCACAGTGACTTGTACAGCGAATTGCACAGAGACTTCTACAGAGACTTCTACAGAGACTTCTACAGAGACTTCTACAGAGACTTGTACAGAGACTTGTACAGCGACTTGTACAGTGACTTGTACAGAGACTTGTACAGAGACTTGTACAGAGACTTGTACAGAGACTTCTACAGAGACTTGTACAGTGACTTGTACATTGACTTGTACAGTGACTTGTACAGAGACTTGTACAGAGACTTCTACAGTGACTTGTACAGTGACTTGTACAGTGATTTGTACAGTGACTTCTACAGTGATTTGTACAGTGACTTCTACAGTGACTTGTACAGTGATTTGCAAAGTGAACTGTACAGAGAATTGCACAGTGACTTGTACAGTGACTTGTACATTGACTTGCACATTGACTTGTACAGAGACTTGCACAGTGACTTGTACAGAGACTTGCACAGTGACTTGTACAGAGACTTGCTCAGTGACTTGTACAGTGACTTGCACATTGAATAGTACAGTGAGTTGCACAGTGACTTGCACATTGACTTGCACATTGACTTGCACATTGACTTGCATAGTGACTTGCACAGTGACTTGTACAGTAGTGCGTGTAGTGGTACACGTGTACAGTGACATGTAAGGTGACGTGCACGGTGACTTGCACGTGACGTGATACACCACGTACACACAGCAGACAGAAGCAACGCAGTACACGTACTCCTATAGAAACTTGCTCTTCTCACACACAGTTCCCGCTCTTGAGCAACGGGTACTTGCCTTGCGTGATCATTCAAACAGCGTCGCCGACAGTTCTGAAGCTTCTACAGTAAACGTGACAGGAAAAAATTGTGGCAGGAACCTGTGAGAACAGCGTTGTAGATCACGTGGACAATTTCCCTTGAACCAAAATGTTATGTCGTATCGGAAGTAAATTTACTTAAACTTCCGGAAATACGAGGCACGTGCAAAAAAGAAAACCCCCGAACAAACAAAACGAATTATCTAGGTGTGCAGGTACATTGAGGATACTTTATGTATTAACGGAGAAAATATTGCGCATACTGCATTCAATGCTGCACACACACACACAAGTGCGCACGCACGCGCACGCACACGCAGTTGCAAACACACATGCACTCACACTCACATACGCTCACACACTCACACATACACGCGCGCACATACACACACACACACACATACACAGCAGTTCACCAGAGACACGCTGGCCACCCCAGGGAGCAAGGCTACGGGGAAGACACGGGGGCCCAGGTCAGACTGCTCCCAGGCAGGGGAGATGGCGACTCTCAACTCGGACAAGGCAGCGGGTGTCCAGCGGCTATGGCGGGTCAGGGCGTCGGAAGACCTCAGAATGAGAGACTGCCACTTGGGAGGCCAGATGCTGATATTAGTGTGTGTGCTTGGTGGGAGAAATAATTTGCAAACACACTACTAGCCTGTGTGCTTTTTTGGAGAATGTTTGCCTGTGTGTCTGGTTGACACATTGATTTGCGAACACACAAATATTTGTTTCTGGTTAACATATTGATTTGCTAGCACAGTATCCTGTGTGTCTGGTTGACACATTAAGTTGCAAACACATTTGTCTGTGTATTTGGTTGGAACACGTCCACGGGCCGCTACAGATCTCCACACGCTGCCTGTCTGCACTGTCTGTCTGCACTGTCTGTCTGCACTGTCTGTCTGCACTGTCTGTCTGCACTGTCTGTCTGCACTGTCTGTCTGCACTGTCTGTCTGCACTGCCTGTCTGCACTGCCTGTCTGCACTGCATGTCTGCACTGTCTGTCTGCACTGCCTGTCTGTCTGCACTGTCTGTCTGCACTGTCTGTCTGCACTGTCTGTCTGTCTGCACTGTCTGTCTGTCTGCACTGTCTGTCTGCACTGTCTGTCTGTCTGCACTGCCTGTCTGCACTGTCTGTCTGCACTGCATGTCTGCACTGTCTGTCTGCACTGCATGTCTGCACTGCATGTCTGCACTGTCTGTCTGTACTGTCTGTCTGCACTGTCTGTCTGCACTGTCTGTCTGCACTGCCTGTCTGCACTGTCTGTCTGCACTGTCTGTCTGCACTGTCTGTCTGTCTGCACCGTCTGTCTGCACTGCCTGTCTGCACTGTCTGTCTGCACTGTCTGTCTGCACTGTCTGCACTGTCTGTCTGCACTGCCTGTCTGCACTGTCTGTTTGCACTGTCTGTCTGCACTGTCTGTCTGCACTGCCTGTCTGCCCTGCCTGGCAGTCCAGTCTGGCGTGTAGCAGTCTTCCACGCAAGGCACGACAGCAGGGGAGGCAACCCCTGAGCGCATTCAGAAAGCTGAAGCTTTTGGCAGTCGAGAGAAGGACGCACATAATTTAGGGTAGCTGTATCTTTGTCATTATTCACTTTAGAAAAATATTTTGTGCAACTTTACATGCATAAATAGAGGGGGACTTATTTATCACTTGACTATAGAGTCGAGTATTCGACTCCTTATCACAACACACACACGCGCGCGCGCGCGCACGCACACTCACGCACACACATTTACACCTACACACACACACACACGCATTTACACCTATACACACACACGAACAAAAACACACACACAGAAACACACACGAACAAACAAACACACACACACACACACAGATAAACACACACACACGAACAAACACACACACAGAAACACACACACACACACACACACACACACACACACACACACACACACACATATAGAAACGCAAACACACACGAACAAAAAACAACAACACAAACACACACACACACACACACACATGCATGCGTGCACACACCTGGACGACTCCGAGCCAGAGCCTAGCATCCCCACTGCCCAGGTGACACCGCCACGCCAGGACGACTGAGAGTGTGGACAAAGGTCAGACACACGGCACATCACAAAACGCGCGCCCTGCCGTCACAGGTAGCCGCTGTACTCCTGTCTGGGCGAGGCAGAGCGCTGACCTCTAAAGGCAGGAAACCACGAAACGCAGCACACGTTTCAGTCTGCCATGCCGTGCATCCTGGACGTGACCCTGGGGGTTCAGACTTCAGGCTGTCTGCAAGGGGTGGCCCCTCGACCCAGCTTCGACCTCATCTCCTCAGAGACGGCGCTGCCCCTGAGGTGTGCCCAAGTGCACATTGATAGGGTATATATGCACAACATGCGCTCATCCTCCACCTCGAACATCACAGGTTTGTATCACTGCAGTCATCAACGTGTTGATAGTTTGCGTTCTACATACACAGCAAGACTAGTCCGCCTCATTTTCATCTCAGAGATTTCCCTTTCACCAACGCTGTACATAGCTACAAACACTCCCCAGCCTGCTGTACATAGCTACAAACACTCCCCAGCCTGCTGTACATAGCTACAAACACTCCCCAGCCTGCTGTACATAGCTACAAACACTCCCCAGCCTGCTGTACATAGCTACAAACACTCCCCAGCCTGGATAAACACAAAGGAGACTGAAAAAAGATGCATACTACTATCACATAATACTCGACCGTCTCCCTCCTCTAAGAGCCCGTTTTCGGTCGAACTCGACTGTCAGCAAGTTTGAGCGGAAAGCAAAGAGGTGTCCAGTAAACAGTGTTTCCTCACGGTGTGTGTTCCAGTGTTCTCAAGCGCGTGTATTCGCGACCGTAAAGGCATGTCTATGTTTGTGTGCAAGCGCGCTTATGTAGATATGTGAATGCAAGTGTGGGGCGGTGGAGGTGGTGGGGGTGGGGGGTGCGCGCGCCTGCATGCGTGGGTGCGTGTGTATGCTTGTGTATGCTTGCGTTGCGATTACGTATACTGCATATGTATGTGTGCAAGTAAATGTTACATGCAGACAAACAGTAGCAGTTTCAGTTGCATTAAAATCAAGGGTAAAATGTGACGTCGTTCAGAACACGTGACGTCACTTGAGCTCCACAGATTCTTCTTCTTCCGCGTCACCCTTGTAGCAGCATATGAGTTGGATGAGCAGTCTGCAAATACAGACACATGTAGCAGCACAGGAGATGGGACAGTGTGCAGTCTGCAAAGACAGACACATGTAGCAGCACAGGAGATGGAAGAGTGTGCAGGTTGCAAAGACAGACACATGTAGCAGCACAGGAGATGGAAGAGTGCGCAGTCTGCAAAGAGAGACATATGTAGCAGCACAGGAGATAGAAGTGTGTGCAGTCTGCAAAGACAGACACATGTAGCAGCACAGGAGATGGAAGAGTGTGCAGTCTGCAAAGACAGACACATGTAGCAGCACAGGAGATGGAAGAGTGTGCAGTCTGCAAAGACAGACACATGTAGCAGCACAGGAGATGGAAGAGTAAGCAGTCTGCAAAGACAGACACATGTAGCAGCACAGGAGATGGAAGAGTGTGCAGTCTGCAAAGACAGACACATGTAGCAGCACAGGAGATGGAAGAGTGTGCAGTCTGCAAAAACAGACACATGTAGCAGTACAGGAGATGAAAGAGTAAGCAGTCTGCAAAGACAGACACATGTAGCAGCACAGGAGATGGAAGAGTAAGCAGTCTGCAAAGACAGACACATGTAGCAGCACAGGAGATGGAAGTGTGTGCAGTCTGCAAAGACAGACACATGTAGCAGCACAGGAGATGGAAGAGTGTGCAGTCTGCAAAGACAGACACATGTAGCAGTACAGGAGATGGAAGTGTGTGCAGTCTGCAAAGACAGACACATGTAGCAGTACAGGAGATAGAAGAGTGTGCAGTCTGCAAAGACAGACACATGTAGCAGTACAGGAGATGGAAGAGTGTGCAGTCTGCAAAGACAGACACATGTAGCAGCACAGGAGATGGAAGAGAGTGTGCAGTCTGCAAAGACAGACACATGTAGCAGCACAGGAGATGGAAGAGTGTGCAGTCTGCAAAGACAGACACATGTAGCAGCACAGGAGATGGAAGAGTGTGCAGTCTGCAAAGACAGACACATGTAGCAGCACAGGAGATGGAAGTGTGTGCAGTCTGCAAAGACAGACACATTTAGCAGCACAGGAGATAGAAGAGTGTGCAGTCTGCAAAGACAGACACATGTAGCAGTACAGGAGATGGGAAAGTGTGCAGTCTGCAAAGACAGACACATCTAGCAGTACAGGAGATGGGACAGTGTGCAGTCTGCAAAGACAGACACATGTAGCAGCACAGGAGATGGAAGAGTGTGCAGTCTGCAAAGACAGACACATGTAGCAGCACAGGAGATGGAAGAGTGTGCAGTCTGCAAAGACAGACACATGTAGCAGCACAGGAGATGGAAGAGTGTGCAGTCTGCAAAGACAGACACATGTAGCAGCACAGGAGATGGAAGAGTGTGCAGTCTGCAAAGACAGACACATGTAGCAGCACAGGAGACGGAAGAGTAAGCTGTCTGCAAACACAGACATGTAGCGCAGCACAGGAGATGGAAGAGTGTGCAATCTGCAAAGACAGACACATGTAGCAGCACAGGAGATGGAAGAGTGTGCAGTCTGCAAAGACAGACACATGTAGCAGCACAGGAGATGGAAGAGTGTGCAGTCTGCAAAGACAGACACATGTAGCAGCACAGGAGATAGAAGAGTGTGCAGTCTGCAAAGACAGACACATGTAGCAGCACAGGAGATGGAAGAGTGTGCAGTCTGCAAAGACAGACACATGTAGCAGCACAGGAGATGGAAGAGTGTGCAGTCTGCAAAGACAGACACATCTAGCAGTACAGGAGATAGAACAGTGTGCAGTCTGCAAAGACAGACACACGTAGCAGCACAGAAGATGGAAGAGTAAGCAGTCTGCAAAGACAGAAAATGTAGCAGTACAGGAGATAGAAGTGTGTGCAGTCTGCAAAGACAGACACATGTAGCAGCACAGGAGATGGAAGAGTGTGCAGTCTGCAAAGACAGTCACATGTAAATGTACAGGAGATGGAAGTGTGTGCAGTCTGCAAAGACAGACACATGTAGCAGTACAGGAGATGGAAGAGTGTGCAGTCTGCAAAGACAGACACATGTAGCAGCACAGGAGATGGAAGAGTATGCAGTCTGCAAAGACAGACACATGTAGCAGTACAGGAGATGGAAGTGTGTGCAGTCTGCAAAGACAGACACAAGTAGCAGTACAGGAGATGGAAGAGTGTGCAGTCTGCAAAGACAGACACATGTAGCAGCACAGGAGATGGAAGAGTGTGCAGTCTGCAAAGACAGACACATGTAGCAGCACAGGAGATGGAAGAGTGTGCAGTCTGCAAAGACAGACACATGTAGCAGCACAGGAGATGGAAGAGTAAGCAGTCTGCAAAGACAGACACATGTAAATGTACAGGAGATGGAAGTGTGTGCAGTCTGCAAAGACAGACACAAGTAGCAGTACAGGAGATGGAAGAGTAAGCAGTCTGCAAAGACAGACACATGTAGCAGTACAGGAAATGGAAGAGTGTGCAGTCTGCAAAGACAGACACATTTAGCAGCACAGGAGATGGAAGGAGTGTGCAGTCTGCAAAGACAGACACATGTAGCAGTACAGGAGATGGAAGAGTGTGCAGTCTGTCAAAGACCATAAACACTGTAGCAGCACAGAGATAGAAGAGTGTGCAGTCTGCAAAGGCAGACACATCTACGCAGCACGGATATGGAAGAGGTGCAGTCTGCAAAGACAGCACATGTAGCAGCACAGTTGTCGAGTGTGCAGTCTGCAAAGACAGACACATGTAGCAGTACAGGAGATGGAAGGAGTGTGCATTCCTGCAAAGACAGAGCACATGTAGGCAGCACAGGAGATTGGAAGAGTGTGCAAGTCTGCAAAGACAGACACAATGTAGCAGCACATGAGATGGAAGAGTGTGGCTTGGTCTGCAAAGACAGACACATGTTAGCATGCACATGAATGGAAGAGTGTGCAGTCTGCAAAGACAGACAATTGTAGCATGTACAGTGAGATGAATAGTGTGCAGTCTGCAAAGGCAGACACATGTAGCAGCACAGAGATGAAGCGTGTGCAGTCCTGCAAAGACAGACACTTGTAGCAGCACGGAGGGAGTGCATCTGCAAAGACAGACACATGTGCAGCACAGGAGATGGAAGCAGCTGTGCAGTCGCAAAGACAGACCATGTAGCAGCACAGGAGATGGAAGTGTGTGCATCTGCAAAGACAGACACATGTAGCAGCACATGAGATGGAAGAGTGTCAGCATCTGCAAAGACAAGACACATGTACAGCACAGGAGATGGAAGTGTGTGCAGTCTGCAAAGACCAGACACCATGTAGCAGCACAGGAGATGGAAGGATGTATGCAGTCTGCAAAGACAGACACATGTAGCAGCTACAGGAGAATGGAAGAGTATGCAGTCTGCAAAGCACAGACACTGTAGCATGCACAGGAATGGAAGTGTGTGCAGTCTGCAAAGACAGACACATGTAGCAGTACACAGTGAGATGGAACGAGTGTAGCAGTCTGCAAAGACAGTCACTTGTAGCAGTACAGGTAATGGAAGAGTGTGCAGTCTGCAGACACATGTAGCAGTACAGGAAATGGAAGAGTGTGCAGTCTACAAAGACAGACACATGTAGCAGCACAGGAGATGGAAGAGTAAGCTGTCTGCAAAGACAGACACATGTAAATGTACAGGAGATGGAAGTGTGTGCAGTCTGCAAAAACAGACACAAGTAGCAGTACAGGAGATGGAAGAGTAAGCAGTCTGCAAAGACAGACACATGTAGCAGTACAGGAGATGGAAGAGTGTGCAGTCTGCAAAGACAGACACATTTAGCAGCACAGGAGATGGAAGAGTGTGCAGTCTGCAAAGACAGACACATCTAGCAGTACAGGAGATGGAAGAGTGTGCAGTCTGCAAAGACAGACACATGTAGCAGCACAGGAGATGGAAGAGTGTGCAGTCTGCAAAGATAGACACGTGTAGCAGCACAGGAGATGGAAGAGTGCGCAGTCTGCAAAGACAGACACATGTAGCAGCACAGGAGATGGGACAGTGTGCAGTCTGCAAAGACAGACATGTAGCAGCACAGGAGATGGGACAGTGTGCAGTCTGCAAAGACAGACATATGTAGCAGCACAGGAGATGGAAGAGTGTGCAGTCTGCAAAGACAGACACATGTAGCAGCACAGGAGATGGAAGAGTAAGCTGTCTGCAAAGACAGACACATGTAGCAGCACAGGAGATGGAAGTGTGTGCAGTCTGCAAAGACAGACACATGTAGCAGCACAGGAGATGGAAGAGTGTGCAGTCTGCAGGGAGAGACGGGTGGGGAGGGGTCGGGTGGAGGAGAGGGGGGTGGGGGGTGGGGAAAGGGAGGGGTTTGGGGGCGGGGGGGGGGGGTAGGGGGGGGCATTAACACTGACTGTCAGGCTGCACACCACCCGTAACCCTTTTGACAAACAGATATAGCCCCCGGCCTGGACCTTGTCCTCCACTCTAGACACGTCTTGTGCAGGCACACAGCTGCCGATGGGAAGCTGTACACTGGCAGCTTGTACAATACACATAGAACTGCCAAGTCTCAAATCGTTAAATCAACAGGTGTATGTGACGAAGGGGAGGCAACTCCATCAGGCCTAAGCAGCTGGAGCGCTAGTGTGGGCGATCGGGACGTGTGTTCGAGGAGACGATCTGCTGCCAATGCGCCATGGTAATTTTCAAAGTCTTAGCAAAGCAAGCATCATATGTATGTCCTCCTGGTTCTGAATCGATCTTTCCTTCAATGTTGAAATGCCAACTCGATAGTTCAATGATCTCATCTTTTGTTGCAATTATGAACGTTCACCTCACTAGCCTGCACTCCTCCAGAGCATATGAGATTTTTGTTGTTGCTGGGGGGGGGGGGGGGGGGGTGGGGGGGGGGGGGCACAGAGGGGAGG
>JAWQFJ010010212.1:110000-114719 GCA_034096865.1 Theodoxus fluviatilis
TGGTGAAATGGGAACTGGTGAAATGGGAACTGGAGAGATGGGAACTGGTGAAATGGGAACTGGTGAGATGGGAACTGGTGAAATGGGAACTGGATAAATGGGAACTGGAGATGGGACTGGAGAATGGGACTGGAGATGGGACTGGAGATGGGACTGGTGATGGGACTGGGAGATGGGACTGGTGAAATGGGACTGGAGATGGGACTGGAGAATGGGAACTGGAGAAATGGGAACTGGAGAAATTGGAACTGGAGAAATGGGAACTGGATAAATGGGAACTGGAGAAATGGGAACTGGATAAATGGGAACTGGAGAAGTAGGAACTGGTGAAATGGGAACTGGAGAAGTAGGAACTGGAGAAATAGGAAGTGGAGAAATGGGAGCTGGAGAAGTAGGAACTGGAGAAATGGAAAGTGGAGAAATTGGAACTGGAGAAATGGGAACTGGAGAAATGGGAACTGGAGAAATGGGAACTGGTGAAATGGGAAATGGGGAAACGGGAACTGGTGAAACGAGAACTGGTAAAATGGGAAATGGTGAAACAGGAACTGGTGAAACGGGAACTGGTGAAATGGGAAATGGTGAAACAGGAACTGGTGAAACGGGAACTGGTGAAACGGGAAGATTACAGCAACATCTTTTCCTCAAACGATCAGACCCACACAGTGCATTACAAGAGCAGCCCCAAGACGAAGCATGGACTGTGTGCCCAACGCTTACGACTTATGGGGCACGGCTTGCTCAACGTGGCGCCATCTTGAAACTTTCATCGTGAACATTCGTATCGGTGTAGAAGGAGAATGACAGGAAAAGGGCATTATTTATTTCTAGCAGGGCAAGCACTTGGCGTGTTGATTTACTGGCAATAAAGCAATCGATTCCCGTGAAAATATAGTCCTCCTTCCTCCACCATTCAAGAGTGAACCAGAGTGACTTAGCTTGCTGCGTGTTACGCCACGAGCTCTGATTTCCGCGTACTACACTCTGTGTACATTCTTTTCTGACCGTGTTCTGCTATGCACACAATTCAGTATGCAGTTTATGTTTTATCCTATTCGCCTGCGAAAGGAAAATGTTTTATTTATGAGAGCAGTGCATTTTTCAAACAGAAAACCCATCTTTCTTTTTTTACGGGGGTCTTTTATGCCTCATACACCGGCACCGCACTTTCCCTACAGGCACCGTGGGAAGACACATCTGGCCATTTATCCTCTGTATTCACTCGAGACATCCGCGATCACAGACTTTTTTCAGTAAGCAATCTCTCCCATTGTTTCTTTAGTGTGAAACACAAACGCAAATCCAAATTGCTCAGTTCAGTCGCATCTAGAGATGAGGAGTATCTACAATTTGCACAAGGCAGCAGAAGGGAAACAACTGTTGAATGTAATTCCCAAGATAGGAGTGATGAGGGTGTCTTAGAAGTGAAACCCATATTCCTCCTTCCCGTGGAGGAGTAGGAGGAAGTACCGACACAGCTGTGACGTGATCAGCAGCACGCTGTACCCAGTGATTGGCTACAAAAGCGATCTCGTAGTGTGGTAGACCTAATGGGAAAGTTTTCCATCTCAAGCCTCACATTCGTGCAACGAGAAACGAAACATCCTTTGACTTTTATCAAATGTGTACGCATTGGACACCATGGATACTTATTGTCATGATTTTAATTATCATCGTTATCGTCATTGTCGCCAATGTCGTCATCGCGAGTATCGTCGTCATCGTCATGACTCCTCCAGTCTCACCTCGCTCTCCTCCGTAGTGTTGAGAAGTGACTGGATGCTGCGTGCGATGAGACAGGCCGCAGCCACGAGGAAGAGCCATCCAATCAAAATGCAGGCTCTGGAACAGACAGGACATGTTGGCATGGCAACAACGCTACGTCCATGTATGTGCGTGTTATCCCTCCAGGTTTACTGGAGGTCCTACAGACTTTATCTGTCTGTCTGTGTGTCTGTCAGCCTGTCTGTCTGTCCCGACTTAACGGCTGATTTCTCAAAAACTACTGGACGGATTTCCTTGACATTTTGCACACGTACTGGAAGTTAGGTCCGATTGAATGTATCAAATTTTCAGAATCAAGGTTTGAACATAAAGTGATTTATTTAGGTCGTAAACTCGAAACCATCCCCCACCCCCTAAAATGTCATTTGACGGAATGGCGAAATGCGTGGCCTAATCGAGATTGAGTCAAACAGAGTTATCTTTTCCTACTTTGAGCAAAACAATGGCTTCTTCATATTTTGAACGTCTACCAGCAGACGCAAAAAAGTGGTACTACGAGAAGATTATTGACGTTGATGGGTTAGATCCGTATGAAATACCAAACAGTTCGTGGTCTGTCGACAAAAACCAGTTGCCGGACATAAACCACGCCAGGATTGTACAATATTTTGTGCTGTGTCATACCAGTTCTCCACTTGCACATTTGGTAGAGAGTTGGTCATGGAGAACAGAGAGTGGTGGGAGCTGGTCGTTGTGTCCACTCAGAAACTTTTCTATATTCACTTCGCTGTGGATTCGTCGTCCTCACAAGCACGGCTCCTGTTTACAATCATTCAGATGAGCTGAAGGAAAGAGAACTTGTTTGCCACGCCCGTTGCCAGTTGACAAGGCGATGCAGGACGATTTAAATGCAGGTGGCTAGTTGGACTGTGAGGGTGATTTCACTGTGAACCCCTGTGCTTGCAATCCACCCACTCCCATTACGCGATATGATAAACCCTTTTTCATGCTTTAAAACTGAAAGTATCGTTAGTTGAGCAAGTGCGATTGTGCACTCCCCGATCGACCCGAGTATCAACTCCCAAGTTGTTCATTGCAAAGGGCTGCCATTGATCGTTGGAGAGGACAGAGGAAAGAAAGAGCACGGGGAAATAGCCATTGCATTCCTCTCCCACCTGCACTCGCAATCATTCGTGAATACACGACGCCCTGCCTTGCCGCACTTAATGGGGGTCAACATCTGCTACAGGTATGTATACTACTGGTATTTAGGCTGACGTACTTGTACAAGACTCTTCATGCTCACCTTCGTCTCTCCTTTTCTTTCTCTCAGTAGGCCTATCTCTCACTCTCTCTCTCTCTTCCTCTTGTCTCTGCATCTGTTTCCGCTTCTTTTTCTCTGGTTCTGCCTGTTCCTCTCTCTCTCTCTCTCAATGTCCGTCTTTTTCTGAAAGTATCTCTTTCTCTTTCTCTCTTACCCCTCTCTCTTTCTCTCTAATGTCTCTCTCTTTCTCTTTCTTATAATCTCTCTCTCTCTCTTCTCTATCTCTTTTTCTCTCTGAATGTATTTATTTCTCTCTCTGAATGTATTTCTTTCTCTCTCTGTATATTTCGATTTGTATGTGAATGTCTTTCTCTCTTTCTTTCTCTAAATATATCTCTCTAATGTCTCTCTCTCTTACTCTCTCAGAATGTCTCTCTCTCTCTGAGAGAATGTTTCTCTCTATCTCTCTCTGTGTCTCTCTCTGTCTCTCTCTCTCTGTGTGAATTTATCTCTGTAAATATCTCTCTCTGTGAATGTCTCTTTGTCTCTCTCTTTCTGTCTGTCTCTCTCTGTCTCTCTGTCTCTCTCTCTCTCTGCCTCTCTCTCTGCCTCTCTCTCTCTCTCTCTGTCTCTCTGTCTCTCTGTGTCACGCTCTTTCTCTCTCTATTTCTCTTTGTGTGAATGTGTGTGAATATTTCTCTCTCTCTGTGAATTATCTCTCTCTCTCTCTCTCTCTGTGTGTGTGTGTGTGTGAATCTCTCTGTGAATCTCTCTCTGTAATTCTCTCTCTGTAAATCTCTCTCTCTGTGAATCTCTCTCCATATCTCTATCTCTGTCTATGTCTGCTCTCTCTCTCTCTCTCTCTCTCTCTCTCTCTCTCTCTCTCTCTCTCTCTCCTCTCAAGACAGCTATAGAGCAGACGGAGACACTTACAGACGCTCACGTCGCGCCGAGTAGACGGACTTGGAGGACCCGTGGAACCGCCAGAGCACCACGAGACTGGAGATGGCGTCCAGAATGGCCTCCAGCTGGCTCCGGGAAGGAGGAGAAGAGGACAACAACTCAAGCTTGATTTTCTGTCTTTGGTCACGTGCGGCGTTAACTGCTTTTGTTATAGGATGCGAGTGTAGTCAATAGGGAGATCAGATATATGGGAGCGCTGCAGAAAGCTACGAGAGAGAGAGAGAGAGAGAGAGAGAGAGAGAGAGAGAGAGAGAGGAGAGAGAGAGGGGGGAGAGAGGGAGGGAGGGAGGGAGGGAGGGAGGGAAGGAGGGAGGGAGGGAGGGAGGGATAGATAGATAGAGAGAGGGAGGGATAGATAGATAGATATATAGATAGATAGATATATAGATAGATAGATAGATAGATAGATAGATAGATAGATAGATAGATAGATAGATAGATAGATAGATAGATAGATAGATAGATAGATAGATAGATAGATAGATAGATAGATAGATAGATAGATAGATAGATAGATAGATAGATAGATAGATAGATAGATAGATAGATAGATAGATAGATAGATAGATAGATAGATAGATAGATAGATAGATAGATAGATTAGATAGATAGATAGATAGATAGATTAGATAGATAGATAGATAGATAGATAGATAGATAGATAGATAGATAGATAGATAGATAGATAGATAGATAGATAGATAGATAGATAGATAGATAGATAGATAGATAGATAGATAGATAGATAGATAGATAGATAGATAGAT
>JAWQFJ010010221.1:0-7500 GCA_034096865.1 Theodoxus fluviatilis
GTGGTGGGGTGGGTGTGGTCGTCGGGCGGGTGTTTTTTTTCTGTCCATGGGCTTTCAGGGAACGCACCCCCCCACCCACCGCCAGACTCCTCACAAACCTTCACGCCCTGACCTGTGCACCTCACTGGGACCATGCACATCGGTGGCCAGCTAATTGACAGTCACAAAGGGCCATTGCTTGCTGTAGTTCTGTGTGATTGGCTGTTAGGTTCCCTGCACCTTATGCGCCTGAGTGGTCGCACAGGCACTATCCCTTCCTGTCTATGTCGAGTCATGTTTCCTTTAGAGTCTGTGAAAACGGGGAGACGCACTTTCTGCTCTGGAGTCCCTCCGGTTAGAGTTGAATGCTATAGCAGTCCCCACTTTCACCCCTTGACGCTTTAGCGAACTCAAGTCCCACGGCTGACTTGCCATGCCTGAACATCTGTAACCTCAACGCGCACCTATTGACCTTGTGACGCGCGCTACTCAAAGATATAGCTTTGTAGACATTAGCTTGGTTGCACTGTGTCCGTGGTGTGTGTGTGTGAGGTGTGCTGTTCGTGTTGTGCTAATGATAGTGTGTGGGTATCCCTACCTTCATCCCCCTACTGTCGTGTTGTGCGATGTGATGTGGTGTGTGTGTTGTTGAGTGGGTGTGGTGTCTCGTGTGTGCATGTGTTTGTGAGATTAATTTATGCCTGATAAAGCACGAGATTTTCAACTTCTTACTGAGCGAAGCTGCTATGTGAATCTACAAGCATTTTCTAGTGTTATGAATTGATTCGTGGGTGAAAGTTATGGGGAAGTGACATGCACAGCAATGAAAATCAGGTCCCCTGATATGCTGTCCAAGGTGTGTTAACTTTTCCCACTGCTTGACACTGCAATAATTGTAAATGCATGCATGTAGAGGTGGTTGTGCTAATGAACATATTGCAAACAAGTTCTGGAGGTGGATTTGGCAACTGTGTCCCATTGAGAGCACAGTAAATGTTCTGGAGTGTTTTCTGTTACACTTGTTGTAGTTGTTGTTCCAAAAGAGCACATACCATGTGGTCTAGTGAAGGTCAAGAGAGAGACAGAAGAAATTGTTCCATTTGTCAAAAACTGAGAACATTTCACCAGGAAAGATGTAGAAAACCATTCATGGTACACTGCAATTCTTCATCAGTATATGTTGTATTTGAACGGTTCATCTAATTAAAAATAAAGTATTAACACATGTAAGGACTTGTATTGTTTGTGTGCTAGAATAGTGGGTGAGTGAGCTTCCCTGTGGATTTGGCACACCAGGGACACCTCTGGTAGCTGTGTTGGTGGCTGTTGGCCTGTGGAGGTACATCTAGGTACCAAAGACTGCTGAGTTTGGGAGTTGATGGTTTTTGGTTGGGGGTGGGGGGTTGTTGTGATGGAGTTAGTAAATTGGGGGTGGGGGGTGGGGTGGGGGAGGTAAGTAGGTAGGAGAGACTGGCTAACGTTTCCACATTGTAGGATGTCACACAACTTGTAGGACAGCATTGTCATGGGTCGGGTGGCTTCTGGGCAGACTGCAGGCTTCATGAGAAGACTGTCTTGCCAGAGAAATGGCCAGTGAGTGAGTGCTCCCCTCAGGGCACCATGTTTCTTCCAGAGGGAGGCAACTTCTGCAGCACTTGGCAACCTGCTCACCCAGATTTCAAAGCAACCTTTCTGTCTTGATATCATTGTTATTCTCATTATTACTATCACACTTCAACAGCCCCTCACACTCACTCACAAACATGCAAGTCTGCATCCTGTGGCAAGCAGAGGGTGACATGACTTCACACAGAACACTACTTCATCTCCCCCTCCTTGACACCCAAGATCAGAATGGTCTCAACCTGAACAGCTAATCCCCTCCAACCTGTCCCCCAATCAACACCCCCCCCCCCCCCCCCCCCCCCCAACGCCAGCCTCCCTTGATCAGTCTGACTCACACCTCCACGTCCACATGGTTTAGGAAGTTCCTGTTCATGAAAGTGAAATAGGATCACCTCTCTACATGTACACCCCCACCCCTTACACCTCACAACTTCACTTCCTCCTGCCTTCACTAGTCACCAAGCTAAGTGATGTCTGTTTTGATTGTGTTGTCTGTCCTGAGGAAGTGTTTTCCACTGGAAACTTTGACATCTTGTTTTGTCATGTCTATCAAAAGCCTGGAACATTAACCTTGGTTGTTTTCTGTATAACAGCAGCTTATGAAGGGGGATTTTTCATTTCCTGTCTTGTCACCCGAGGCCACTAGCCCAACATTAGTCTCAGTCTCAGGCAAATCTACTGTGTCAAAAGAAAGAAAAATTCGGGTGAAAGTAATTTGTCACATATTGCAACATGTAATGGAAAATCAGATTGTTTTCAGTCTAAAGGACTGAGTATTATAGTCACAGATGAATAAAATACACTATAAACACTATCCTTGGTGGCAGTGTGGTTATGTCCTGCAGTCCTGCAAGTCATTATACACTCTTCTGTGGGACTTTTTCCCCTGCCTATTGATCTTCTGCCCCGGAGAAGTGTGGATGATACTTGATGTACACAGTCATGAATCCCTGACAGAAATGGTCAGTGGAATTAAAAGCCAGATCCAGGCTGGGCAGTAAGCTAATGCAAACTTGGATATATTCATATCTATCCATCCATCCATGTGTGACAAGATGCATATTTGTGCCACCATGACCCATCACTAGTTTTGTTCTTTTATTGTTAGTTTTCGACCTCGGATGTCGAGCTACTTCTCTCCGATTTCCTGCCCACGGGCTGGCTTCTACCCTTTTTTTGCCCCACCCCTTTCCCATTGTGATGATCTCGCCCTCCGCTGTTTTCGCCTCCTGTTCCCCGTGCCGCGCTGCACTGCTGAAGGAGCCTGCTTTGCTCCGAGGGCTATTTTTGGACGAGGATCTCTTTGCTTCTTTTTTTTTTTCTATGTACAATCAAGGAACTCGATCTTTCCTTTTGATGCCATCCATGACATCATTAAACTGACCATGGGAATGAGATATGTTGGAAAATCAATTGGTTTGTAATTTTCTAGTAGTTATTGTAATTAATGATGAGGCTGACCGGGAGATTGTTAAGCTATGAGTCAGAGGTAGAGAGAGAAGTTTCCTTTCCCAACTGTCATGAAATATTGTTTTCTAGTTGCTTTCTTAGTTGGCAGTTAAGAGTCCAATTCTGTTAGAACTGGCTTTCATTGTCCTTCTCTGTGTTGTCTTGAGACTATCTTACTCTTTTCCATGCGGTTTGAGTGAAATACTTCTCGCATTACCCCATCCCTTTGGTTGGTTTCTTGAAATAAACTTAGTTTTGGTGTGACTGTGTGATGTCAAGATTTTACTCTGTACTTCAGCTGTAATGAAACATGTCGTTGTGTGTGACGAGTGTTTGGGCGCTGAAGTATTCCTGAGCAAGAGGTCAATTGAGGATCGGATGCCGTGATAATCTAAGAACTACCTCATGACCTAGCCTATCATAAGGTGTGTGCATTATCTCATGTTATTACTGATGTTCTTGTTTTGTACTTGCTATGATTTAATGCATAATGTTGTCAAAGCTGTGTATTCATGTACCACTCCCCTTGTGACTGAGATTAATGGAAACTTACATTTGACCCAGAAGTAGGGTTAGTATGTTGGCATGAGATTCAGAGTTAGGGACCAGGGGTTTTGGAGAAGGCAATGTTTCCATGTAGTTGGGATAGTTCTATACTATTACTATATTGGAATTTAGTTCTGGCGGTCTCTTGCTGTGTTCAAGTGCCCATCACTACCAGTAAATTGATTATGGTATGTCAGAATGCCTTGGTGGAGCAATGTATGGTAGATAAATGTGCTTGGTCGCCTTACACTGGACCAGGTGATTCGGTAACTCAGATAATGCTCCTGGGAAATAGTCATGATAGGATTACTCGTGGACTATTGGGTGTTTAATTGGTAGATGTTATTCCCCATGGATACTCTATCATTTGGGCTGGGTCATCAGGAGTTGTCTAGTTATACTGCTGTTCTATAGGCAAATGAGTGACCCATTCACTGTTGTCATTTGGAATGTTAGCCTCACCACCCCATGTTCAGTTCCAACAACAAGTATTACCAGTTCACTGTGGGCTTTTGTATATAATAGCACAACTTAAACTGTTGAATTTTCTGTAAATGCCTGGACTATTCCATTGTTTGATGCTGGCATTTATATCTAATTTTCCCATTTTAGTTTTTATGGTTATGTGTTGTCCTGGTTTATTTTAGTTTGCCATCCTGCTTTTGTATAAACGTGTTAGTATCATATTAAATTATAATACTGAGAAAGCCTATTCCTAATTGTTTTTTTCCAAACATATCAAACCTATCCCTTTTTTAACCTCTCTGTATTTCCATATTTTGTTTCCCCTGACCACTCGGTTACACATATGGATATTATCGGAACACTGCATCTCGGTCACAGTTGCATCACTAACCTGGTTCATGTTTCTCCATCTCTCTCTCTCTCTCTCTCTCTCTTGCACACACACAAATGCACACACTTCCTAATGCTTTTAAGATTTTGAATTGAAACTACACACTTTCTTGAGCAGTCATCCTCGGTAATTTCTCATCTTACTTTAAATTCCCTTTGTGATGATTTTCAGTGTGGTTTGTTGTTACCATGAATTCATTGTGACTAATGTTATAGTGTAAATTTTGGATGGGTAGGATTGGGTTTCATTGCTTGGTTGCTTGTTTTAACAAGGGCTGACTGAAAGACAGGAAGCCATGCTTAATCCATGAATTTCCCTTGGAAAATAAAGTTCAATCAATCAATCAACCAATCAATCAACCAACCAACCAACCAATCTCATGTGCAAACACACACACACACACACACACACACACACACACACACACAGACACACACACACACACACCATCATCATTGTTACACCCTGTCATCCACTTCCACTGGAAAAGAGAACTTCTGTTCTCTGTCTCGAAGTCGTCCATCACCATAAATAGGGGCTGCAGTGCTTATTAAGAGAGACCCACTACAATCTGGGTATGCAACACACAAATAAACTATTGGAATTGCAGAGCACACTTGCCTTCTTCCTCCCAGAGAAGCCTGCCTACCTGCAGCCTTCACCTCAGTCTAGCACCAAGCAGGCCTGGACAGATCAATTGAGCTAGTTTGGGGGTGGGGGTGGGGTGGGGTGCTGATCATGTGGCTGGACCCAAAACTGACCTGAGGAGTGGCTGCATGTCATCTGGAGATCAGGGAAGCCAGAGGAGAAGCTATGAGAGAGAGAGAGAGAGAGAGAGAGAGAGAGAGAGAGAGAGAGAGAGAGAGAGAGAGAGAGAGAGAGAGAGAGAGAGAGAGAGAGAGAGAGAGAGAGAGAGAGAGAGAGAGAGAGAGAGAGAGAGAGAGAGAGAGAGAGAGAGAGAGAGAGAGAGAGAGTACAATTCACATCCACCAAGACCTTCAAAATGGTTCCGTATTACATTTTGCCCTTTTTCTCAACTTTGGCAGCTTATTGTGTCTTAAATTGATTCATCTCAAGTAATAGAAAAAAATCCAGTATCTAATAGTAGTTGGCAATTAGTGAAGCTGTTTTGAGTGGTTTAAGGTGTCAAATACAGTTGCAAGTGATGATGCATGGAACTTGGTAGTTTGCACAGGTTTACAGGTTACAGAATGGTAGAAAGTCTTGTTTTTAGTTGAGTGGTTCTTCTAAAGTTGAATGACTCTTGTCCTGATACTCAGTGTTTCTTCAACAAGTTGTTTTAGCTGCACTAGCAAATATGAAATGCTCATTATGATTGCTTGTATTATTTTTTCATGTCCAGAAATGACAAATTTTACAGTCTTTCGGTCTTCAGCGGTTACGCTTACATTCAAAATGTCATATCTTGTAAACGAATAAAGTTATTTGCATAATTGTTTTTTGTATTTCAGCTTTTACCAAATATTATCAGCTAAGAGTAAAAAATGTGTTTAAATTAATATCTAAATACAATTTTGACTGCCAGTATGGTCCATGTCTTGCAAATTCTGTCCAAAGGTCTTCAAAGTTCAAAGCACAGACTAGTGTCTGTCTGAAACACAGGCAACTATTAGTTTTACTTCGGCTATGTATCCTCCATCTTAATTAGTCTAAATCTAACTCTACGTGCATGGCGTCTGTTCAGTTCGATCTACTGGCAAATCACACGAAGTTAACACTGTTTGGATTGAGAATTACGCGAGCAGTAGTTGAAAGTAGTTGCCACACTACCCACAACTGTTTCACAAAAGATTTCGTCCCACACAAGGACGATTACAACACCGATTCATCGTGGTTTTTTAAAATCAATATTGTGTGATCGATACAATCGAAATCACCTAGTCACCTTCTGTCTATAATCTCTTCTTCAGGTATCAATTCTCCTTCAAAATCTTACTCTTCATCAGAGTCACTCTCCAGATGACTGTGTTGTTGTTTCCATGGCAACCTAGAAAAAAAAGCATGTGAACCAGTCATCATTCATCTGTTGTATCCTCAAGTTTCATGAAGATTGGACCTCAAATGAGGAAGTTAGAGGCATTTGTTTGAGGGGGAATAATTTGTGTGTTACAAGGTTGATTTTCACATTTGGGGGTGCATATGTTTAGAAGGTGTTCTCATCACTCCGAGGGCTTGATTATATTCTTGGTTGTATTTTCTCTGCTTGGAACATGTCATTCCTGTGTTTTATTGTAACAAATTTTTTATTGCTACTATTATGATTTGGTGGAACTGAGGTTGAGTTTTGTTCATGTGACTGCTAAGCTGCTTGCTTTTGATTTGGTGGAACTGAGGGTTGAGTTTTGTTTATGTGACTGCTAAGCTGCTTGCTTTTGATTTGGTGGAACTGAGGGTTGAGTATTGTTCATGTGACTGCTAAGCTTCTTGCTTTTGATTTGGTGGAACTGAGGTTGAGTTTTGTTCATGTGACTGCTAAGATGCTTGCTTGGAATTTGGTGAAAACTTATGGATTGAAGCATTCACTGCCACTTATCAGTTTACATGGCATTCAAACAGTTTACAGTCTATTGTTATGGTAACGAAGAAAAATTTAACATTTCATTTTCCAGCAGAGAAGTCTACCAAACCATGTGTATGTGTAACGATTTTTATGTACTATGGTTTGAAACTGTTTAGTTTCCTGTGAAAATTACTGTGTGTGTTGCTTGGGGCCTGCCATATGAGTGCTACGGGAGCAGTCCTGAAAAGCACAAAGACTGCAGCAATTCAGCTGATGAGCTGATTCCTAGTGACACTGTTCATATCAAACTGTACAAGAGCGACAACGACTTTGAAGCCATCTTGGGTGTCCTAAGATGGCTGTGTGCCACGCTCTTCTGCAATTAGACGCATGTGCGTCGTGCGTCATCCGTCACCCGTCATCCTTCCGCCGGAAGTGGACAGAGAGACAGAGTCAGTAAGACACACACACACACATACACACAAACAGAAAGAGTGAATGTGTGCAAGAGAGAGAGAGAGAG
>JAWQFJ010010221.1:10000-47108 GCA_034096865.1 Theodoxus fluviatilis
GTCTGCTCGCATCTACCTTGTCGCGAGCACAAGCAGACGACACGAGTTGCCGGTATTTTCAGCCAATGAGAAAATTTCCTTTCATTCACTGCGGTACGCACTCTGCGCTTTAAAGATGGCTGCCTTGGTTGCAGACTATGGAAGCGGCAGTAGCGACAGTGATGAAGCACCGGATTCTGTGCCTTTGTGCGTATTTCTGGGGGGTGTTTTTTTATGAAGGACCCTTTGGCATCCCTACTAAGCGAGTGTTGCTTTTGTGTGTCACCCTCGCTCTGCTGCAGGCGGCTAAACTGTCGTCTGCTCGCATCTACCTTGTCGCGAGCACAAGCAGACGACACGAGTCTCAAACTTTTTTCTTCTTTCTCCCGCTCACAGTCCCAGCACCGCTTGCTAAAATGACACAACTGACACCACACACCAATTCACGCGCGCACATCCTTCAACTTTCATCCAGATGTTTCCCTCCATACGCTATCTGCAACTCACCGCGCCTTCAAATTTGGAAAACTTTTCGAAGGTAAGGAGCGTAGGTTGGTGGTCGGTTCCAGCTGTCGGTCTATCTTATCTAAATCTTCCAGATCCACAGTTTCTTCTGCTTCTTGTCTGTGGGGAATTTGAAAAAGGACAGTCTGGAGTTCTCGTCATACCGATCATCGTTCTCGCAATAAGGAACACAGCATTGTCTATGAGCCTTCGGTTTCGCCATAGACGCTGGCCGCCATTAAATTTACCTAACCAGTCTCGTTTTCGATTCAAAATGGCCGCTGCGTGAATAACCTCCATTGGTTTCAGACTGCCGCCAAAAACGCGAGACAATTTTCTACTTACGCGAGTATAAACTCAACATCTCACACAAAAGTGAAACGTTAGCATTAAAACACACAAATTATAAATCCTGTCACAATCCTGTCCTTTCGTGAACTTATACTTGTAACACACAAGATGTATGCAAAACCCAGGTAAACAAATGAAATACGCATAGGCCTACACTAAACATGAAGAAATGAATAATTACATTTTAGAGGATTGCGGGGGATTGCGGGGGATTTCAGGGGATTGCGGGGGATTGCGGTTTTTAGTACTGTTGACCGGTGAATGTTGGAACATCATCAATTTGTCCGTAATATACCACCTCAATCCATCCATCATCATCATCAACATCGGTTGTAGCTGTTGGGCTTCGCCTTCCTGTGCTGGCTCGTCTGCCACGCCCACTTCGAGTTGTAAGGCTTCTCGATCGAGCTGATGCACTCGTCGAAGGCCTATCCTCGTCAGATTGAGTCGATTCTGGGTCAAAATCTGATAAAGCATCTTCAAAATTATCATCACTCTCACTATCGCTGTGAATCTAGCGGAATGCATCTCGACTCGACTCACGGCTTTCTCGTTCCATTTTCTTCACAAAAACAGGAAAAACCACGCATCAATCGTGTACGTTTTCTAAGGGATGTAACTCTGAGATATTCTTCGGGTTGCTTCAAAATACTTTTTATTCAGTTCAAACAAAAACCACAAAACAAACAAATACTTATAATAACTCCTATTGCGGGTGGATTGCGGGGGATTGAGGGGGAGGGGGATTGCGTAGGATTGCGGTTTTTAGTACTACCCCTCCTGAGTGGAATAACGCTATCGCGATAGCGAGGCTTCCTGCTAGGGTCACTTTCCCGACTGACGCGACTAACGTCTTTCCAGCTTTTTCTGGTGCCTCGAAAAGTTGCTGAACATAAATATCACCTCCACCGCAAATCCTACTTCCTTCTTGCATATGTCGGTATGTCATGCATGATTCTTATTTGAAGCGTCTTTGTCATGTGATTAATGTTCTCGAGTTCCCACAATCTGACAATGTCATGTGATTTCGACCACATTCAATTTCAATGACATTCGGTCCCGCACAACGGCAGACGGCTCTCAAAAATCATAATACCTTTAATGGTTAGTTTTTTTTAAGGTATGGGAATGCGGGGCATTAGTGGCAACCTTTTGTGAATTTTCTAAATGAAATAAAGTGCATTACACTGAGTGACTGAAAATGAATACAGCGTGTCTGCTTATCTTGATAATCTTCTCATTATTAGTATTACAATATTAGTAGTAGAAGAGTCGTGTCTGTACTTTTTGAGGAATAAAGATCGGTCGATGCTGATTTTAAAAATGGCATCCGACCATTAAGATTGGTTGATTACAACTAAAAATCGCTAAAAAAAAATATATTGATAATGGATACAGGAGGGAAAAAACCGATTTGTAAACAAACACGCTGTCTGACGCCGTTGCGTCACTGTCGGTAGTTACGTTCTAAAATCAGCAATGTCTGTACGCGACCGTATTCGCTTTTAGCGGTAGTCACCGTAGTGATGACAGATCGCACGCACACGAGCTCGTGAGCCATCATTGATGGTAGCAAAGTACTTATTCTGATCAAAGTGTGATTTTATGTATAATTTAAAGCTCTTTTAACATCTGATGAAGGTCTTTAGTTCTGGAAAGAATAGTCAGTTGTGTTTGCCTGTCGAGGCGGGAATGGATCATCTGATCCACGCAGTTGGTGCAAGATGATTTGGCCTTGACTAGTGATCACCATCCTATCTCGGCAAATGGTACTGAAATTGAAACCACTAATTTCTAAGCCAATGCCCCACTTTCGGGGCTCTACTTACCAACCTATGGGGCACTTCACAATTAAATCATATAAAAATCAATATTCATCTGATCTCATATTGTCAGTAGGTACTTAAACAATGCCAAGTTCTGATGTAGGGGAAAGCAGGACAGTAAGCTCCACAGGGCATTAGTGACCACTTCATTGAAAAAATTAACATAATTTCAGTTATACTTATTTTATTGTAAAATGAGTTTCACCTGTATTTTAAGAGTCAGTTTCTCTCAAGAAAGACATTTGGTTTGACCCAGTCAGAGAGGAGGTCAGTCACAAAAGGAGTTTTTTTGCACCACTTTTTTCCTGCAATGTTAAACGTCTGAAGAAAAAAACTTTACCTCTATGCCCTCATGCGCATATAGTTTTGATGTGTACTTTGTGATCAACCATGGAACAAGAGAACTGCATCAGTGCTTTCCTAAACCATAAACTATAAAGCTAATTGTGCATGCATAAATTTTGTGATGTTTCATCTTACACTTTGTCTTACAAGTTCATGTATAATGTACTACTTTGGTGATCAATTTTTGCAGAGGAATACTTATTGACGAGGAAGTGTGACTTTTTCAGTGATGATTTTTATTCCTCCATAATATTTCATTGAAATTTGTTCACAATGATAAATTTGACATTTCAGCACTGACATTGAAAACGGCCTGACCTGTTATTAATATTGAATGAGAAAGGCAAAGCCCATGAGTGTCATTCAAAGTGTGGTGGGGCTTAATAGTAATAATACCCTCCATTTTAGTATTTTGTATCTAAATTGTAAATAGTAGGTCAACAAGAAAAAACAGGACTGATAAAACATGCACACACCACTACTCTAAATTAACTTGTGTTTCTGTTTTCTGCTCCTTAGACTTTACCTGAAACTGTCAGTAAAATGAGTGGGTGCCGATCGCCCTTCAGATTTCTGGTTCAGATTCTGTAGCATTTTGTCAAGAAAACACATTCTGCCATAAGAATATACAAATCGGAGGAAAGAAATGGAAACCATATACTTTGTTTGATGAGCTGTGTCACATGTGGCTTGTTGGATTGCCCTACAACATGTTGAGTAATGGAGATGGAAGGGTGGTTTGCTATGGTCCAAGCATTTTATTTCTTTTGATCATTGGGTTCAAGAAACCATGAGACTATAAAACCTGTGGCAATAGTTCTTATCTGTGACCTCTGATCAAGTTTAACAATTTGAAACAAGTTTGATTTTTTGAATAAATTTTTGGTGGAGTTTAAAAAGAGATAGCAGTTTGTACACTCATTGGGGCATCATTTCAAATAGACCATAAGGACAGAGTTGCTGAATGATCCCCTCATTTTCAGGAAGTACTGACTGCTGGGCTTTCACTGTCACTGTACTAACATGGCCAAGGTTTGCCTTGAGCTGTCAGAGGCTCCCAATGGGGCATAGGGGCTGCTTCATGTCACTTCAGACATTGCTTCTGTGCATTGGCAGAGGAATTGACATGAAAAATAAGCATTTTCTCCTCCTGTGTGATTCAATGCATTAATAAGTTTAGATTGATTAAAGCTACCAAAATATGTCTTTTAGATTGGGGCCTAATGCCCTGACCTCCTGGGGCTTAATATTCGAGAGCATGAAGTTCAGTGTAAGAAATAACATTTGTTTAGAAACATGTCTTTTCATGGTTACCAAAGAAAGTGAGTGTGTTTTGTTGGAAATGCATGTCCGCAATTTGTTTACACTGTGTAGCTTGATGTATCTTTTCCCAGAACAAAAAACTTGTCACACACAATTATCCTGTTATTGTGTGTGTATGTGTGAGTGTGTTTGTGATAGTTTGTGTGTGTGAGTGTAATAATTTGTGTGTGTGTGATTGTGTGTGTGTGATTGTGTGTGTATGTGCTGTCATAGGTGCCTATATAGGTGTTTGTGTGCATATTTATGTGGTTTTACTTTCTTATTTTCCTTTAAAATGTCTCATTCTTCTCTATGTATATGTCTGCTTTTGTGAGCTTTTGTCTTCAGTCACATGCAACTCTTATTCATGGTAGTTCAGGGGAAGTAACAAGTCTTGCCCTGTTGTGTTTCAGTAGGAGTGCTGTCCCCTGACTGCCTGGACTGGTGCAGGTGGAAGGCTGCTGCAAGGCAAGACTGGCCAGGAGCCTCTTGCCTCCACCCTTGGTGTGCACAGGTGTGCAGTGGCAGCCCCTAGTGGAGTGCAGGTGTCCTGGCCTTGCCTGTGCAGAGGCAGCCCTCCTTGGCCAGACTGGGGCCAAGCCAAGGCCTGGAGGAGTGGAAGGAAGGCCTGGCCACAGTGTGGCTGTTCTGGACAAGCCCTGTGAGCTAAGTGACTTGGGCAGGAGAAACTGGTGACACTGTGTTTGTGTGTACAAACAAGCAAATCATTGGTTCCCTTAACACATCTTCCTCTGAAGCAGTTGCTTGTTGCTGTATAGTGTTTGTAGAATGCTGATGATGTGCAGGAATGTGTGATGGTATTCCTTTTCTTACAGCTGAGGAACTGTGTCACTTGTCCTATTAAGAGAGGTGTTCTTTAGCAACACTGACTATTTTGGGGAGAAGTGTTTTCTGCCTTTGAGAATAAGTCAAAGAGGATGGAAGAAAGCATTGACTGGCTGTTTGATGACCCACTTCCATCTGTGGACATGTCAGGTTGTGAGCATGACTTGAAGACTGAAGTGAAATATGAGCCAGGTTTTGAGGACCAGCTGCATGATGGGACTGATGGGCCAGCAGAGAGCAGTGTGAAGGAAGAAGTGCAAGTGAAAGTGGAGAGAGGAGATGAGGAAAGTGTGATGCAGTGCTTGTATTTGTCAGCCCCTGATGGCTGTGGTGCTCGTGACTTGAAGTGTGATGGGGCTGTGGGAAGCAGTGAGGGTGGCTGTGATGTGCAAGAAGGTGAAAATTACACTGGAAGTGAGGAGAGTAAATGGCATCTGCAGTCATTGGCTCTTAGAAGAGTGCCTGAGACTGGGTTGGGAGGTGTTGATTCCTTGGGGCTTGCACAGGGAGAGCAGTGCATGGAAGGGGCGGATGTGTGTAAGCAGGAGCAAGCAGTGGACAGGCCAGCAAGCTGTGTGAGGTGTGTGTGGTGCCCAGTGGTGAAGGTGGAGGGAGGAGGTGTGTGTGGGAGTATGTGTGTGAGAGAGGAGGAAGAAGGGAGAGATGTGGGGAGTGAAGGTGTTGTGCAACCCCAGGTTTACTTGGAGGACTGCAAGGTGGAGGTGAAGCCTGAGTCTTGTGTGGAGACAGGTGTGGAAAGGCTGGGCGAAGGAGAGGAGCAGGAAGTAGAAGGAGGTGTGCATTTGCAGGCCAGGGCTGAGTCCAGTGTGGCCACAGGTGGCAGGTGGTCAGTGTGTGCTGCCCAGTGGTCAGAAGGCAGCCCAGCCCCTGTGGCAAGCAACAGCAGCAGCAGCCCTGCAGTGTCAGAGCCAAGGCCCTGTGTGTCCAGTCAGGAGACTGCAGAGTTGTCTCCCCTGGAGAAAAGGCACTGTAGTCCTCCCAGGCAGAAGCAGTGTAGAAAGAAAGGCCCAGTGCAGAGTGCTGGTAGTGTTGTCCATCAAGAAGCCATGGAAGTCTCAAGTCCCCATTCCAATGTGAAGACAGTCCATGAAGGTTCAAGGAAGTATCCATGTCCCCAGTGTCCGTATAAAGCTGGTCAGAGAGACAACCTGCAAACGCACATAAACACTGTCCATGATGGTTTGAAAAAGTATCCATGTCCCCATTGTCCTTACAGAGCTGGTCGGAAAGGTGACCTGCAAACACACATAAACACTGTCCATGAAGGTTTGAAAGAGTATCCATGTCCCCATTGTCCTTACAGAGCTGGTCAGAAGGGTAACCTGCAAACACACATAAGCAATGTCCATGAAGGTTTGAAAGAGTATCCATGTCCCCATTGTCCTTACAGAGCTGGTCAGAAAAGTAACCTGCAAACACACATAGACAATGTGCATGAACGTTTAAGGAAGTATACATGTCCCCAATGTCCCTATAGAACTAGTCAGAGATGTCACCTGCAAAGACACATTCACACTGTGCATGATGGTTTGAAAGAGTATACATGTTCCCATTGTCCTTACAGAGCTGGTCAGAAACTTGACCTGCAAAGACACATAAGCAATGTCCATGATGGTTTGAAAGAGTATCCATGTCCCCATTGTCCTTACAGAGCTGGTCGGAAAAGTCACCTGCGAAGACACATAAGCAATGTGCATGAAGATTCTAAGAAATGTCCATCTCCCCATTGTCTGTACAGAGCTGGTGAGAAGGCAGACTGGTCAGAAAGACAACCTGCAAACATCCCTTGAGAATGAATTCAACAATTGAAAATGGCTTGGAACTCTTAAAAAAAAGAAAGATTTTTTTTGGGTGGAGGGAGGCAAAAGATCCTTGATTGATTACAAAATGACACATTTGGAATGTGTGACTACATGTATTTGAAATATTTGGACCTCATTTTCCAACACAGGATCTTCTTGTCTCCCACAGACACCTTGTGGTCTTTTCTCCTCCTTGAGAGTCCTGTGGTCCACTTTTAGAGCATGTCCTCCTAAACAATGCATTGTTATGATTGGCACTTGAGAGGACCTCCAAATGTAGATGGTACCTTTTGTTTCTTTGCCTAGTTTGATGGGCAAGTGAGCAGATGATATCCATTTGCTACTGTTGGCCAACAAGTTTTCCTTTTCTGTGAGGCTGTGTGGTGTGGTTTGTGTGAAAGTTGACTCCATGATTGTGTTTGCTGTCCTGCAGAGCTTCCTGACTGTGTTGGTCATCTTGACCACAGGACTGCTTGGCTGTCAGATGATGTGATGTCAGGGTGTAAAACCGACAGCTTGTCATTTTTGTCAGAGAAGGTTGGGTCCCTGAATGTGACATTGTGTATGACATAAGTGTGCCATCTCCTGTACACAGTGACAGCATATTAATTTTGTCCATCTTGACCATTCTCCTGGACAAGTGGACAGTTTGAGAGCAGACGCTTGCATTGGTTTCTCCAAGACTATTGGTACTGGCCGTACAAGTGTGAGAGTGTTTGTGCTGGTTGTGTGTGAAGGAGAAAAATGGAGAGAGCTGTACAGATTTGCTACATTTGATAGTGTGTTATATGATTTTCATAACCATCCTAGTTTGAGTCTGCTGGACAGTGTATACATTGAAGTGGTTGGAATTGTCCATGATGTTCATGTCCATGCAACTCTACAACTCCACTCATCCCAGTCAAATCCAATCTCTTCTCTCTGCAAGTGAACTTTGTATTTCTGATGTGAAACAGTGGATGACACAGAACAAACTCAAACTTAATGATTCAAAGACGAAGCTCTCCTGGTTGGCGGTAGAGGCAAATTTGATCAAGCACTGAAACTAACCATAGGTCAGAGTGAGATACAATTCTCAAAGTCTGTTAGAAACTTAGGTGTCATGTTCGATTATGATCTTTCTATGCGAGTTCATGTGAAGAAATTTGCCAGTTAGCTTACTACGAGTTAAGGAAGATTAGCACTATTCGTCACAATTTTTCACAACAGGCCACTCAAACCCTTGTCACTTCCCTTGTTCTGTCCCGTCTTGATTATGGAAATTCTCTTCTTGCCGGCATTCCTGACACTCTGCTAAACAAACTGCAAAAAGTCCAAAACGCTGCTGTTAGATTAGTTTTTAGAAGTCCCAAGAGAACTCCCACATCCAAACTCCTTCGTGCACTGCATTGGCTCCCCGTCGCTCAGAGGATAGAGTATAAGCTAGCCACTATGTGTTTCAGCTTCTTCAATCAAACTGCACCACACGCACTCAAAGAAATTCTCACTGTCTACACCCCCGCTAGAAATAACCGTTCAGCTGCAGACACCAAAACGTTAAATGTCCCCCGTCGCAAAAAGAAAACCCAACGGACAGCGAGCTTTTTCTTATATCGGCCCTGTAACGTGGAATAGCCTACCTTTCCCTGTCCGTCACTCTGATTCCATGTCCCAGTTCAAAACCTCCCTTAAGGCACACCTGTTCCGGTCAGTCTTTCCTAACGAGCAGTGAGGTGCTTCACAAGGCGCCTCTTTAATGTTTCGTGTTTTGTGTATTGCCTGCTAGGTTAAGTAGTTGTATTATATTTAACTCTTTTTTGTTTCAACTGTACAGTGTACGTGTGTTGGAATGCTTTGTATGAATGTAGACTTTTCATTGTAAACGCCATGAGCTTGCCTATTAGGGAAGGTATGGGTGTATAAGTAGTCTGTATTATTATTGTGTTTAGTCATGTTGTTAATGCATTGTATTTTTTGGAGGGGGTGGGGGTGGGGGTTTGCTATGGGCAGTGTAACCAATGAGCTGATGACTTTGATGACAGTGCAGTGACCATGCCATGGGGCAGTCACGAGTCCAAGGCCATTGCTGCTGTAATTTTGTGTGACTTGGCTGTTGTTGATTTGGGCTGTGGCAGAGCATCTTGTCCTGTCTGTGTGTCCTCTGTGTGACATGGTGGAAGACTGCTAGGGATGTAGAGTGAATGCTAGAGTCCCATTTCCCCTTGCTGAGCACTCAAGTCCAGCTGACTGATGACATGTACAGGGCATAACTGTGAGGTGTAACAAATTTGAAAGTAGTGGTTGAGTGTGTGTGTATGTATGTATGTGTGTGTGCATGTGTTTGTGAGATTAATTTATGCCTGATAAATCATGAGATTTTCCACTTCTTACTGAGTTAAGTTGCTATGTGAATCTACAAGCATTTTCTGGTGTTATGGATTGATTCGAGGGTGAAAGTTATGGGGAGGTGACATGTACAGCAATGAAAACCAGGTCCCCTGATATGCTGTCCAAGGTGTGTTGACTTTTCCCACTGCTTGACACTGCAATAATTGTAAATGCATGCATGTAGTGGTGGTTGTGCTAATGAACATATTCCAAACAAGTTCTGGAGGTGGATTTGGCAACTGGGTCCCATTGAGAGCACAGTAAATATTCTGGAGTGTTTTCTGTTACACTTGTTGTAGTTGTTGTTCCAAAAGAGCACATACCATGTGGTCTAGTGAAGGTCAAGAGAGATACAGAAGGAATTGTTCCATTTGTCAAATACTGAGAACATTTCACCATGAAAGATGTAGAAAACCATCCATGGTACACTGCAATTCTTCATCAGTATATGTTGTATTTGAACGGTTCATCTAATTTAAAAAAAATAAAGTATTGACACATGTAAGGACTTGTATTGTTTGTGTGCTAGCATAGTGGGTGAGTGAGCTTCCCTGTGGATTTGGCACACCAGGGACACCTCTGGTAGTTGTGTTGGTGGCTGTTGGCCTGTGGAGGTACATCTAGGTACCCAAGACTGCTGAGTTTGGGAGTTGATGGTTTTTGGTTGGGGGTGGGGGGTTGTTGTGATGGAGTTAGTAAATTGGGGGTGGGGGAGGTAAGTAGGTAGGAGAGACTGGTTAACGTTTCCACATTGTAGGATGTCACACAGCTTGTAAGACAGCATTGTCATGGGTTGGGTGGCTTCTGGGCAGACTGCAGACTTCATGAGAAGACTGTCTTGCCAGAGAAATGGCCAGTGAGTGAGTGCTCCCCTCAGGGCACCATGTTTCTTCCAGAGGGAGGCAACTTCTGCAGCACTTGGCAACCTGCTCACCCAGATTTCAAAGCAACCTTTCTGTCTTGATATCATTGTTATTCTCATTATTACTATCACACTTCAACAGCCCCTCACACTCACTCACAAACATGCAAGTCTGCATCCTGTGGCAAGCAAAGGGTGACATGACTTCACAGAAAGGAAACAGACAGAACACTACTTCATCTTCACCTCCTTGACACCCAAGACCTGAACAGCTAATCCCCTCCAACCAGCGCCCCCCTCACACCCCCTTCCCTCAACTCCAACCTCCCTCTCCTTGATCAGTCTGACTCACACCTCCACCTCCACATGCTTTAGTGAGTTCCTGTTCATGAAAGTGAAATAGGATCACCTCTCTACATGTACACCCCCACCCCTTACACCTCACAACTTCACTTCCTCCTGCCTTCACCAGTCACCAAGCTAAGTGATGTCTGTTTTGATTGTGTTGTCTGTCCTGAGGAAGTGTTTTCCACTGGAAACTTTGACATCTTGTTTTGTCACGTCTATTAAAAGCCTGGAACAGTAACCTTGGTTGTTTTCTGTATATCGGCAGCTTATGAAGGGGAATTTTTCATTTCCTGTCTTGTCACCTGCGGTCACTAGCCCGTTATTAGTCTCAGTCTCAGGCAAATCTACTGTGTCAAAAGAAAGAAAAATTTGGGTGAAAGTATTTTGTCACATATTGCAACATGTAATGGAAAATCAGATTGTTTTCAGTCTAAAGGACTGAGTATTATAGTCACAGCTGAATAAAAGACACTATAAACACTATCCTTGGTGGCAGTGTGGTTATGTCCTGAAGTCCTGCAAGTCATTATACACTCTTCTTTGGGACTTTTTTCCCTGCCTATTGTGGATGATACTTGATATACACATTCATGAATCCCTGACAGAAATGGTCAGTGGAATTAAAAGCCAGATCCAGGCTGTGCAGTAAGCTAATGCAAACTTGGATATATTCATATCTATCCATCCATCCAAGTATTTATGTACACATATATGAATATTATCGGAGCACTGCATCTTTGTCATAGTTGCATCACTCCACCTGGTTAATCTGTTTCTCCATATCTCTCCCTCCCTCTCTCTCTCTCTCTCTCTCCCTCCCTCTCTCTCCTTCTCTCCTCTCTCTCTCTCTCTCTCTCTCCTCTCTCTCTCTCTCTCTATCTATCTCTCTCATCTCTCTCTCTCTCTCTCTCTCTCTATCTATCTCTTGCACACACTCCCTAATTCTTGTCAGATTTTGAATTGAAACTACACACTTTCTTGAGCAGTCATCCTCGGTATGTCGTTACCATGAATTCATTGTGACTAATGTTATAGTGTAAATCTTGGATGGGTGGGATTGGGTTTCATTGCTTGGTTGCTTGTTTTAACAAGGGCTGACTGAAAGACAGGAAGCCATGCTTAATTCATGAATTTCTGTTGGAAAATAAAGTTCAATCAATCATTCAATCAACCAAATTACCAACCAACTTACCAACCAACCAACCAATCTCATGTGCACACACACACACACACACACTCACACACACACACACACACACACACACACACACACACACACACTTTACACACACACACAAACACACTCACACCATCTGCATTGTTACACCCTGTCATCTTCTTCCACTGGAAAAGAGAACTTCTGTTCTTTGTCATCCATCACAATAAATAGAGGCTGCAGTGCTTATTAAGAGAGACCCACTATAATCTGGGTATGCAACACACAAAATAAACTATTGGAATTGCAGAGCACAATTAATTCCCTTCTTCCTCCCAGAATTAGCCTGTGTTTATATTAATATCTAAATGAAAATTTTGACTGCCAGTACGGTCTATGTCATGCATATTCTGCCCAAAGGTCTTCAAAGTTCAAAGCACAGACTAGTGTCTATCTGAAACACAGACAACTATTAGCTTTACTTCGGCTATGTATCCTCCAACTTAATTAGTCTAAATCTAACTCTACGTGAATGGCGTCTGTTCAGATCGATCTACTGGCAAATCACACGAGGTTTAACACTGATTGGATCGAGAATTACGCGAGCAGTAGTTGAAATTAGTTGCCACACTATCTACAACTGTTTCACAAAAGTTTTCGGCCCACACAAGGACGATTACTACACCGATTCATCGTGTGTGATCGATACACAATCGAAATCATCTATACTGCATCGCCACCGCTGTCTGTAATCTCTTCGTCAGATAACAATTCTCCTTCGAAATCTTACTCTTCATCAGAGTCACTCTCCAGAATCGCGATCGGACAAAAAAAATCGCTTCAAACAATACGAATACGCTAATCGAGTAAACAAAGCAGCCGCGTTTGTCGCACGTGAAAAGACGGCTGAACTGAATGGTACTCCTGAGTGGAGAGCTCCTAACGCCTGCGCGATAGCGAGGCTTCCCGCTAGCGTCACTTTCCCGACTGATGCGATTAACGTCTTTGCTGGCTTTTTTCTGGTGCCTCGAAAGGTTGCTGAACATGAATATCACCTCCACGGCAAATCCTACTTCCTTCTTGCATATGTCGGTATGTGATGCACAATTCTTATTTGAATCGGCTTTGTGATTAAGGTTCTCGAGTTCACACAACGAATGTGATTTCGACCACATCGCCGAATTCGGTGGGTACCTATTAAATACGGAATCTAGCGGAATCTTACGGAATCTTACGAAATCTCACGAAATCTTACGGAATCTCACGAAATCTTACGGAATCTCACGGAATCTCACGGAATCCTACGGAATCCTGTGACGGGTACCTATTAAATACGGAATCTTACGAAATAAATTATCAGAAATAAACTGGCAAATGAAACCAACTTAATCTCTAATATATAGACGGTAATAAGAAGATAACTTGAAAGGAATAAACCACCTCCTGAATCTGGTATGACATGTTATGTGACCACATGTCACTCTGTGTGTGTGTGTGCGGGTGTGTGAGTGTGTGACAAGTTAATTGTTTTGGGGCTTCAGTGGAAGATTGAAGAATAGCTTTATTTCATGTTTTATCATGACTGTATGTGGCGTATGGACGAGAAAGATCGATGCACACGTTTTACCTCACTTACATTTTGTCTGGAATGATTCAACATTTGACAGACATACAAAGCAGACACACCGACATTAACAAAAAATCGCAAATATATTCAGTTTAAAGCCTGAAAATTGAGAAGTACAACACAAATGACAGTAGTCATGATCTTCATTGAGAAGAGAATCTTAAGAGTCCGAGCTGTGCTCTTGCTCTTGCTTAACGCATTTGAGGCGTTTTGCTCTAGGTTGAGAATGAGTCTTGGCCATTCTCTTTCTTTTCACTTGCCCAGGCTTCTTCCCTTTGTGTTTTGGTGGGCGCACACTTTTAAGCCCAGCTGTGCTGCGGACCAAGAACCTTCTCATGTGTCGCTCTTTTATTGTTGAGGTGCTGCACATCCAGACATCCCTGGGCACAGAGAATGATCTTTCCAACTCGTTAATGAGAAAGAACTCCCCAACCCCAAAGAACGCCCTTTTTGTCTCAATGTATTGTGCTGCGACAACTTCATGTAGCTTTTGCACGTGGTTCGCAAGTTTCTGCGTTTTCCAGTCAACAGCTTGCTTCAGCACATGATTCATGGATTCTGCGTTGTTGTTGGTCCACAGCGGGTTTGTATACAACAACCTTTTGTGTTGCACAGCTCTGACATTTTCCTCCAGCAAAGGAGAAATCCTGTGCAGATGCCGTTTAAGTGTGGTGTTGTCTATTTCTTCAATGAGATGTGTTATCAGGTCATGGATATCAGAAGGATCTTTGGCAGATGCTTATTTGCCGTTCTTGCCAAACAGACTTTCCAGGAATTTCTTCCTTTCTTTTCTGGGCATTCCTGCTTTGTCACCTAACATGGCCTCACAGTTTTGCCGGATATTCCTGGTGCATGACAACACAGTTGCTTGAGGAAAGGCCATGCGAATGGCATTTCTCAGTGCCTTTTCTTCATCACTTCCAAACACTGGACATTGAGGAGACCCCATCAAACATCCCGCCAAGTGTTGAAAGAAAGTGAAGTAGGTGCCCGTATCAATCTCAAGTTGACATCAGCTTAGTCCGACTGTAACCCTCTCAATGTTGACATCACCTCACTAAGCTCAGTCCATGACAAAATGTACACTGACAAAGGGAACGCTCGATTGGACTTATTTGATAACTTCCGGTATTTACCTCGCCATAATTTGGGGTTAAAATTGGCTCGATTTCTATTTTGTCAGTGTTCTGGAGGTTTGGATTCCGTATTTAATAGGTACCCGTCACAGGATTCCATAGGATTCCGTAAGATTCCGCGAGATTCCGTAAGATTTCGTGAGATTCCGTAAGATTCCGTGAGATTTCGTAAGATTCCGTAAGATTTCGCTAGATTCCGTATTTAATAGGTCCGGTCCCGCAGCCCAACTCCAAAGCCTATGAATTTATGATAGTTTTACAAATTACAGCTCTCAAAAATCATAATTATGGTTAGTTTTTGTAGGTATGGGAAAGCAGGGCATTAGCCGTTTCTGGGGGTAAATGGCCAGAGACTGGTTCACCGGAGGCCTGTTCAGGACAATCTTCGAGGTGGCAATGCTCGAACTGGCTTCTGAATCGGTTGCAACGTTCGCATATTATAACCCTCCTCCTTCTCCACGTACCATACCCTTGGTGGCACTGACAGATATGAGTCACGAGACGCCGGCCACCGCTCGAATAGACGATTACGTCGAAGAGACAGTCACACTCACAGTGCCTCGTTACAGCGACACTCAGTTCAAATGTCATTTTCGGATGAATCGCACATCTTTTCAGGTAAGCAAGCTTCTTCATCATAACTTCTGCTTGTTCTTCGTTGTCGCACTCGTGATGAAAGCAGTAACATATCGTCTGCACAGACGTACAACCCCATTGATCTATATATATGTGTATATTCCTGTTGCGCGTCTGTCTACAATGATCAAAGACGTTACATGGAAGGAGGGGACCGGTTGAAGTGTGTCCGGCAGTGGCTGACCACTTCGACATGCACACAAAATAATCATACACTGAGGTTTGTTAATTGTGCAGAATGAAACCAGTCCGTTTCCTCTTCTTTTTGGGGCTCCTATGTGTAAGTAGAGCTCTGTGATGATCATCTTCATAATATTCTGCAGTTCCATTAAAAAATATTTTTGAAGGAATATTCTAAAATTTGGTCACACTGTGCTTTGTTAACAAAATGTTTAAAATTGAAATGAATTTGTGTATAGTTTGTATGCTCATCATATAATACCATTGTTTTTTCAGGCCTTGCTGGAGCTCGTGACCCCGCACACAGCAGTGAGGACCATCAGCTTTGAAAAACGCACACTGGCCTGTGTTTGGTATCTCAGCAACCAGGAGACTTTTCGGAGCGTCGCAGATTGGTTTGGGATGAGCAGAGGTTCCCTACACTAGTACCTAAGAAACTTCTGCAATCTTTTGACAGGATCTGTGATCCTGCCAACACTCATCTCATGGCCTAAGGAAGATGAGTATGAAAGCATTGCAGAGAAGTTTTCTCAAAGAGGTGGATTTCCAGGAGTGATTGGAGCCATTGATGGGACCTATATCCCCATTCCTGGCCCCAGTGTCTTCCAGGACAGATACATTTGTAGGAAAGGGTTTCCTGCCTTCCACCTCCAAGCTGTGTGACAGCAACTTGAAAATTCTCGATTTTGTATGTGCCTACCCTGGCTCATGGACGTTTCGCCCCATTTGTAAGTTCGCCCCAACCACTTCGCCCCACATTCTTGCCGGTTCGCCCCACTATCCAAACCCTAACCCTAACCCTAACCCTAACCCTAACCCTAGAATGTGGGGCGAAGTGGTTGGGGCAAACGTGCAAATGGGGCGAAACGTCCAGCACCCCCTACCCTGGCTCGGTACATGATTCCAGGGTATTCAAGAACAGCCCCCTGTGTGGATACTTGGTGGAGAAACCACTCCCAAATCAGTTTCATCTGCTCGGTGACTCTGCATATGCTTTGACAAACTATCTTCTGACCCCATTCAGAGATAAAAACCGCTGGCGCTGAACCTCCAGGTTTTGGCATTAAAAAAAGATTGGGTTCGAACCCGCAACCTCTCGAGAAAAGAGGGGGGGGGGGGGGGGGGGGGGAAACACACACACACACACAAACACAAAAAACCAGGTCGAATTCGAACCCACAACCTCTTGAAAAAAGAGAGAGAAAAAACTTTCAGCGCAGAATCGAACCTGGTCATGCATGACCAAGAGACAAACGCTCTACCAACCCTGTCATTGGAGATCTTGTGTGCCTGAGTTTTTGTAAAGCATTTATAGTGTTCGCAGCGGCAACTTACAAGTGACCGTGAAATAGGAAGGTGTGAGATGAGATTTTACCCTGGGAGTAAACAAAATAAGTTTATTTCAGACCATTTTTGACTCACATGCGAAGCAAAAGTGAGTATATGTACTCAGCCGTGTCGTCCGTCCGTCCGTCCGGGCGTAAAAAACGTAAACGTTGGATTTTTCTCGGAGACTATTAAGTCTATCAACACCAAATGTGGCATGATGGTGTATGATGACAAGGCCTCAAAAAACATACATAGTGACTTGACCTTGCTTCAAGGTCAAGGTCACAGGAGCCATAAATGTGGTCTCAAAAACAGTCATTTTTCACATTTTCCCAATTTTCTCCCACGTTATTGAGAATGGCGACCTTAGCTACAAGTGATATATAGCTCAAAGCAAGCCCTATCTTTTGATACCAGTTTGGTTGACCTTGCTTCAAGGTCAAGGTCACAGGAGTTCTTCAAAGTTGGATTGTATACATATTTTGAAGTGATCTTGACCCTGAACTATGGAAGATAACTGTTTCAAACTTAATAATTATGTGGGGCACATGTTATACTTTCATCATGAGACATATTTGTTCACATATCATCAAGGTCAAGGTCACTTTGACCCTTATGAAATGTGACCAAAATGGGGTAGTGAACCACTAAAAGTGACTATATCTCATGGTAGAAAGTGCCAATAAGCACCATTGTGCTTCCTATGTCTTGAATTAACAGCTTTGTGTTGCATGACCTTGGATGACCTTGACCTTGGGTCAAGGTCCCATGTATTTTGGTAGGAAAAATGTGTAAAGCATTTCTTTGTGTATGATGTCATTGCTAGGTTTAGTTGTTTGACCTTGACCTTGAAGGTCACCTGAAGGTCAAGTTCATATAAAGGTCAAGGTCAACCATGTGAGTCGTATGGGCTTTGCCCTTCTTGTTTTACCTTTGCTGAAACTACTGTGTTCTGACAGCCATCTGGTTTGTAGCATCGCACTTCTCGCACCTGTTCTGGTCAGTCTTTCCTGGCTAGCAGTGAAGTGCTTCACAAGGCGCCTCTTTTATGTTTCGTGTTTTGTTTATTGCTTGCTATTTCATTAATTGTATTGTATTTATTTTTTCTTTATTTCAACTGTACAGTGTGCGAGTGTTGGAATGCTTTGTATGAGTGTGGACTTTTTCATTGTAAACGCCATGAGCTTGCCTATTAGGGAAGGTATGTGCGTACAAATAGTCTGTATTATTATTATTATTATTATTATTATTATTATTATTATTAACCACAGACGAAAGTCCTGTAAGCTCCCAAGCTTTTGAAGGCTGCAAAATTCTCGCACTTTTGCCCAGCACAAAATATTGAACAATCCTGGCGTGGTTTATGTAAGGCAACTGGTTTTTGTCCACAGACCACAAATTGTTTGGTGTTTCATACGGATCTAACCCATCAACGTCAATAATCTTCTCGTATAAGCTTTCTCTTTTCTTTTTTCACAAGTGAAAATAACTACGCCTGGTCAGAAGACCAGTATCCGTAAGAGCGATGCAAATACAGCCAGAGAACCATCAGAATCGGCAACAGGCCCTGGACGCCTAAGAAGGCTGAAGAATCTACTCTACTCTACTCAACTCAATGTTTTGTGAAAGTAGGAAAAGATAACTCTGTTTGACTCAAACTCGAAACCTCCCCCCCTCAAAATCAGTTGATGGAATGGTGATAATATTTCGCCTTTTCCTGTGTAGTGTATAAATAGCAGAATGCAAGTGCGTGCAAGGGTTTTTATGGTATTTCTTTAAAGCGATATGTATGTGAGAAACCATTTGTTTCGTAATTTGTAAACATTAACACTAATTAGCCGAGTGCGTGAAGAAGTGAGTGTACTGTAAACACTCAAATGAAAATCCCCACACTAAAGCTGGGAAAAGGGTCAAGGTATCAGGAAACTATATCTCTCGTAAAAGATCTAAACACAATTTTCTCCATGAAAAAGCACGTCCCTAACAAGCTGGTCATAATAAAGAAATAAACACCGGACGCATAATTATCTGCGCGCTGAGCAGCAGACGATACACAATGATAAACGCGAGAAGAACACAAAAATCGACCTTCGTAATTTGTGATGCACAAGATTCCTTTCACTGTTGAACCTCAGGAGAAAATACTGTTGTTAAAATTGCTGAATTTGTTAAAAACTGATGACGAAGACAATGCAACGTGTGGAAAGTGCGCGGTCTTAGTAATGTATGGTCTTTGACTGAACTGAACTGAACTGAGGAAAAGATAACTCTGTTTGACTCGATATCGAGTTGGCTGTTCTGTCAATTGACATCTCGGGGGGGGGGGGGGGGGGGGGGGGGTGTGTTTCGAGTTTACGACCTAAATAAACCACTTTCTTTTCAAGCCTCGAATCTGAAAATTTGATACATTCAATCGGACCTAACTTCCAGTAAGTGTGCAAAATGCCAAGGAAATCCGTCCAGTAGTTTTTGAGAAATCAGCCGTTGAGAATCAACAGAGAGACATACACACACAATAAATTACGTCACGTGACGGTATTGATGACGTCACACATTTTGCAATTTGGCCATTCCATGAATCGAGTATTTGGGGAGGCGCTGTCGAGTGTACGACCTTAAAAAAACACTTTCTCTTCAAGCTTGATTCTGAAAATTTGATACATTCAATTGGACCTAACTTCCAGTTAGTTTGCAGAATGTCAAGGAAATCCGTCCAGTAGTTTTTGAGAAATCAGCCGTGAAGTCGGGACAGATAGACAGACAGACAGACAGACAGACACACAGATAAAGTCTGTAGGACTTCCAGTAAACCTGGAGGGATAATGGTCATCTCTCAGCCCCACAAAAGAACTACAACCTCAAGCACAGTCAAACCAGAGTGGACATAGAGCGATGTTTTGGGTTGCTGAAGGGCAAATTTAGAAAATTAAAGTATTTAGATATCAAGACTGTTTCTGATATCCCCACTACAATTGTGACATGTTGTTTGCTGCACAATTTCATCCTTGAACATGAATCTTTTGTGCCTGAAGATATAGCCTCAGATGAAATGCAGGAAAGCTCTGGAGAAGGTAGTGAGGATGTAGCAGCACTTCCTGCTGTTGACAAAAGGAATGCCATCATGTATAGTTTGGCATAAACTTTACCTGTAATGCTTCTACCTTTCATGTGCAAAATCTGTGCAAATCCCACTGGCATGTTAGCCATCAAATGACTTTTCATGGTGTATATAGCATAATGTATGCATGTGTTGTGTGTACTTTAGCATAAACTTCAGCTGTGTGCAAATCCCACTGGCATGTTAGCCATCAAATGACTTTTCATGGTGTATATAGCATAATGTATGCATGTGTTGTGTGTACTTTAGCATAAACTTCAGCTGTGTGCAAATCCCACTGGCATGTTAGCCATCAAATGACTTTTCATGGTGTATATATAGCATAATGTATGCATGTGTTGTGTGTACTTTAGCATACACTTCAGCTGTGTGCACATCCCACTGGCATGTTGGCCATCAAATGACTTTCCATGGTGTATGTAGCATAATGTATGCACGTGTTGTGTGTACTTTAGCATAAACTTCAGCTGTGTGCAAATCCCACTGGCATGTTAGCCATCAAATGACTTTTCATGGTGTATATAGCATAATGTATGCATGTGTTGTGTGTACTTTAGCATAAACTTCAGCTGTGTGCAAATCCCACTGGCATGTTAGCCATCAAATGACTTTTCATGGTGTATATAGCATAATGTATGCATGTGTTGTGTGTACTTTAGCATAAACTTCAGCTTTGTGCAAATCCCACTGGCATGTTAGCCATCAAATGACTTTTCATGGTGTATATAGACCTTTCTGTGCCCAGTCCGACTTGGTACATGACTCAGAGTATCATTTTCTACAGCACATAGAAACCATTAACATAATATGTACTTTAAGTTTAAAAAGATGAATAAAGACATGTAAAATGGAGATAACTCATGTGTTTATTACAGAGGTCGTCTTTTTTTTCTCAGATGCTTACAATACCCCACAATCACAACTTGTTTCAGGGGAGACATGGGTAATGAATGGTAATGGTAAAAAAGTAGGTCATCTGTTATGTATTTAAATAACACGTAATTTAATAACACGTAATTTTCCTGCTACACCCCGTCCTCCTCCTTCTCCACCTTGTCTTCCTCCTCCTTAACCACCCCGTCCTTATTCTCCTCCTCCACCACCCCGTCGTCCTTTAAAAAAAAATGTACAGCTCAGAATCTATATAGAGCAAAATAACATTTTGTGTTTCCTTAGATTTGTCATTTCAATATTTAAACTTGTCACATCCTTTAGGGAAAAGTCCAAATACTCAAAAGAACTGTTTAATGTATTGCTACTGCCTTAGGACCGCATTTCACAAATCCATGTGACAAAATGTTGCAACATGCATACAGAACACAACCTGAAAATGACAGATCTGCACAATGCTCCACATATTTTCTGCATAATTTCAAGTTCACAAAAAGTAGTTTATGAGAAAATGGGGGAAAAAGAAACCTTGTGGAAACTTGCTTTGTCCATCTTCTATGTATTTTCAATAGTGCTGGCATAAATTCTCAGAGGTTTAAGGCTCTTTCTTCACATTTTCACATGTGTTCTAGCATGTTTTAAGTAGAGAGGCTATTGGAATTACATTGCAGAGGATTGAAACAACTCAAAACTGCTTGCGTGTCAAAATCACCAGAAAATGACATTTTAACTGTTTGTATAGTGTCTCCCCTTAATGAATTAATTCATGCAAGATTAAAGTATTGATACTAGGTGTCATGATGTGTCATTGAACAGAGGCACTGCCCAGGGCATGATACTCATGCTTTTTCTTTCTGCTGTGTTTTTGCCAAGGTCTCTAGAGCCTGTACTCTTCTGGCTTCCAGCTGCAGTCTCATCTTCTCCATCTCCATCCTTTCCTTGTCCATCTCCATCCTTTCCTTGTCCATCTCCATCCTTTCCTTTTCCATCTCCATCCTTTCCTTCTCCATCTCCATCCTTTCCTTTTCCTTTTCCATCTCCATCCTTTCCTTCTCCATCTCCATCCTTTCCTTTTCCTTTTCCATCTCCATCCTTTCCTTCTCCATCTCCATCCTTTCCTTTTCCATCTCCACCCTTTCCTTCTCCATCTCCATCCTTTCCTTTTCCATCTCCATCTCCATCCTTTCCTTCTCCATCTCCATCCTTTCCTTCTCCATCTCCATCCTTTCCTTCTCCATCTCCATCCTTTCCTTGTCCATCTCCATCCTTTCCTTCTCCATCTCCATCTCCATCCTTTCCTTCTCCATCTCCATCCTTTCCTTGTCCATCTCCACCCTTTTCTTTTCCATCTCCATCCTTTCCTTTTCCATTTCCATCTCCATCCTTTCCTTGTCCATCTCCATCCTTTCCTTTTCCATCTCCATCCTTTCCTTGTCCATCTCCATCCTTTCCTTCTCCATCTCCATCCTTTCCTTTTCCATCTCCATCCTTTCCTTGTCCATCTCCAGACAGTGAGCTTGTAACTGTAGAGCTACATTACAAATAAACAAGAGTGCTCTCCCCTTGGTGAAAGTCAGTCGCAAGCGCGCTCGACAAGCCTAACACCTCTTAGTTGTTCTTGTGCCTAAACGCACACAACAACAACAGCAACACGACACATGGTGTCAGAAGTCGGATGATCCAAACATCAGCCGAACATTCCCAACAACCTCGAAGGAAGTCGAACAACACCGACAGATCTCCAAAAACCCGTGAGTACAGAAACAACCTTTCCGAAGCTTTCGCGCCATAACTGACAACATGGCAGACCATTATCTCCCCAGACCAGGCCCGCTCACTTTCGACGGAAACGTCGCTGAAGAGTGGCGCAACTTCGAAACGGCATTTCGAATCTACGCCAAAGCAGCACTAAAGCACAAAGGCCCTGATGAGATCGCGTACACGCTACTAGCTTTTGCAGGACTCGAAGCTGTTGAGAGAGAGAAAACATTCGAATACAGAGGAGAAATCAGAGATGGCGACCGCATCGTTCAGCCAGCGGAAAACAGAGAAGATCCCGACACATTGATGCAGAAATTTCGAGAGTACTGCAGTCCAAAAAAGAACATTCTCATGCAACGCCATCTCTTCATGACTCGCCAACAGCGACAAGGAGAAACGTTCGGAGCGTTCATAGCAGACCTCCGAAAGCTAGCAGCCGATTGCGAGTTTGCACAACTACGAGACGAACTTATTCTACTGAGAATAGTCTTTGGAATCAGGTCGGATCCCCTCCGAAAACAATTGATGAAGGAACTGGACCTAACACTGCCCAGAGCTGTCCAACTTTGCACACTGGAAGAAGCAACAAAGCAAAATCTCGCTCAACTACCAGACGACAAGATGAGAGAAACAGTAGATGCTCTCAAAACAACAAAACGCTTCCCTGCAAGCAGACGAGACATGCAACGACAACAACCACAGCAAACATCATCAAAATGCAAAAACTGTGGCGGATCACACCAAAGGATCCAGCAAAAGTGCCCTGCATATGGTAAACAATGCAACAAATGTGGAAAGTACAACCATTTTGCACGACTGTGCATGTCCTCAACCTCTTCAACAAAAGAGAACCCTACAAAGCAGTCAAAGAGCAAGTTCAGCTCCCAGAGGCACAACGTGCACCACATCGCCACCACCAGTGATGATGACGAAGACGGCGCCTCCTTCACCATCGACACCCTAACAGCAACAGAAGAAGTCAACGAAGAGAAGGAAGAAGTATTCATAACATTCACCTTAAACAAAAAGCCAATCAAACTCAAGGTAGACACCGGTGCCAAATGCAACGTCCTCCCAACCTCTCTGGTTCAACAGAAGGACATTGACACCAGCTCCACCATCAAGCTCGTTGCCTATGGAGGTGAAACATTCTCCACCGTGGGCACAGCAACCTACGAGATGCTGTCATCGTGGTCGCCAACACTCCCTGCGTTTCCACGTAGTCGACAGAAAGGTTACCCCCATCATTGGCTTGCCTGATATCTTTCGCCTGAAGCTGCTCAAGCCAGCAGCAGAGGTACACATCCTCCAAACTGCCAACACACCAGAGTTGAATTCCTTCCATGATCTCTTCGATGAGGAGCTAGGGAAACTTCCTGTTACCTACAAAATGAAAGTCGACCCTAACATCGCACCAGTCGTCCGACCTCCCAGGCGCATTCCAGTCTCAATGAGAGACCAAGTGAAAGATGCCCTAGACGACATGACCAACAAAGGAGTCATCACACCAGTGGAAGAACCCACGGAATGGGTTTCATCAATGGTCGCAGCAGTAAAGAAGAGCAGCAAAGAACTCCGAATCTGCATAGACCCCAGAGACCTCAACAAAGCACTTCAACGTCCCCATCACCCCATGAGGACCATCGATGATGTTATCGCGGACATGGCCAACGCCAAGGTCTTCACCACCCTTGATGCCAAGTGTGGCTTCTGGCAAATTCCCCTCGACCGTGAATCCTCCAAGAAGACCTGCTTCAACACCCCATTTGGCCGCTACAGGTTCCTGCGAATGCCATTTGGAATCAGCACAGCGTCAGAAGTCTTCCAGAGAGCCATGGAACAACTGTTTGCCGGATATCCATGTGAAATCATCATGGACGACATCCTCATCTGGGGAATCAACATCGAAGATCATGACAACAAGCTGCAGCAAGTGCTCCAACGAGCTCGAGAAATCAACTTGAAGCTAAACAAGGCAAAGTGTCACTTCCGTGTTGATCGTGTTTCCTACATGGGACACATCATCTCTGCTCAAGGCCTGCACCCTGATCCAGAGAAAGTCAGAGCAGTGCAGGAGCTGCCGACTCCAAACAACAAGGAAGATTTACAACGCTTCCTAGGTATGATCAACTACCTGTCACGCTTCGTCCCCAACTTCAGTGCCCAAACAGCCCCCCTCAGAGATCTCCTCCGCAACGACTCTGAGTGGTGCTGGCTACAACAGCATGAAGTTACCTTCTCACAACTGAAGGAAAGCATCAGCAACCCCCCCGTTCTGCGTTTCTTCGATGTCACCAAGCACATCACCATCACCTGTGATGCATCCAAGGCAGGACTAGGAGCAGCTTGTCTCCAAGATGGCGTGCCCATTGCCTATGCTTCAAGAGCCATGACCCCCACTGAAGAACGGTACAGCCAGATCGAGAAAGAGCTCCTGGCAGCCACCTTTGCATGCAGCAAATTCGACGGTTTCATCTATGGAAAACCAGTCACCCTTGAAACCGACCACCAACCCCTGGTCACCATCGTGAAGAAGCCACTTCATGCAGCACCAACAAGACTTCAACGCATGCTCCTGAGACTTCAGCGGTACAACCTACACTTCATCTACAAGAAAGGATCGGAACTTCACATCGCGGACGCCCTTTCCAGAGCCTACCTACCAGAAACCAACAGTGAGCCTGAAGACGACTACGAAGTCATGTCTGTTCTGCCCCTCACAACCACAGGTATGCAACACCTCCAGCAAGCAACAGCAAACGACCCCACCTGCCAGCAGCTGAAGCGTACTCTCCAGCAAGGTTGGCCCAACACCTACAAGCAAGTACCAGACAACATCAAGCCATACTACGCCTTCCGTGAAGAGATAGGATATGAAGATGGCATCCTGATGAAAGGCCAGCGTATCATCGTTCCTGCAGCCTTACAACACCACTACTCCACGAAACTCCACCAAGGACATCCAGGCATTGAAGCAACAAAGGCCCGAGCAAGGGAAGTAGCATACTGGCCAAACATCATGAATGACATAGAGCATGAAGTAAACAACTGCAAATCTTGCAACGCTTTGCAGTCCAAGCAACCCAAAGAACCGGCCCTTCCTCGTGATGCCCCTGACCTACCATACCAAACAGTGGCAGCTGACATCTTCACCTGGAACGGAAGCAACTACCTGGTCACAGTCGATGCATACTCTGGCTGGTATGATGTCGACAAGCTCCCCATCACCACCTCGCGGACTGTCATCAACAAGATGAAAATACACTTCTCCGCACATGGAATCCCAGCCACACTGCTCACAGACAACGCCATGCAGTTCAAGTCCCATGAATTTGCACAATTTGCATTAGAATGGCAGTTCTCCCACGTGACCAGCAGTCCCAACTATCCTCAATCTAACGGCCTGGCTGAAAGAGCTGTTCGCAGTGCAAAACACCTCCTGGAAAAATGCCACAGAGATCACACTGACTTCTCCCTCGCACTTCTTCATGCCAGAAATGTGCCAAGGGGCTCTCTCGGCTCCTCTGCACAGCGTCTCATGTCCAGACGTACTCGAACAACTCTTCACATTTCACACAAGCTCCTCCAACCCTCAATCATCACCAACGTCACGGAGAAGCTATCAGCACAGCGATCCAAGCAGAAGAAGCAGTACGACAAGGGCTCAAAGACCCTCAAGCCCCTCACACCTGGCCAGACTGTCAGGATTGAAACCCCTCACGGCTTTGACCGGATTGGCCACATTCTCAAATCAGCTGACAGACCTCGAAGTTACATCGTTGTGTCAGAAGGTCAGACGATAGAGCGCAATCGAAGACACCTGCGACCTACTCCTGAGCAGCACAACCATGATGAAGGTGATGAAGTACCACCACCACCACCACCCATTCAGCCAAGGAACACCACAACTGCCCAGCCACCACCAACTCCAACCTCCACCGATACCAGTGCACCAAGAGAGATGCCTCACAGCTCACCAACTTCCCATGCATCCCCTCCCAGAAGAAGTGCAAGAGTGCACAAGCCCAATTCCAAGTTCAGAGGAGAAGAGTGGACAGTGTAAAAGACATGTGATCAGTGACCCACTCAAGAATGACCAGACTGTGTACTAATTCTGCATGCCCTATAGACCTTCCACTAACAAAACTGAGAACACCTCCCGAGGACTCTGAACCAAAGTGGAGAACTACCTCAAGAACTAGTTCATGTATATATCAGTATTACTTTAATATGTCAATGCATGCTATTTGTAAGAAAGTCCAGTCAAAATATCCTGCTAGTCAACAGTCCAATTAATGTGCTTAATCAAAGGTCTTTTCCACACTCTCCCAATAGTATGTACATCTTATACTTTAAAAGAAGAGAGATGTAGACAGTGAGCTTGTAACTGTAGAGCTACATTACAAATAAACAAGAGTGCTCTCCCCTTGGTGAAAGCCAGTCGCAAGCGCGCTCGACAAGCCTAACACCTCTTAGTTGTTCTTGTGCCTAAACGCACACAACAACAACAGCAACACGACACACTTTCCTTTTCCATCTCCATCCTTTCCTTTTCCATCTCCATCCTTTCCTTTTCCATCTCCATCCTTTCCTTGTCCATCTCCATCCTTTCCTTCTCCATCTTCATCCTTTCCTTTTCCATCTCCATCCTTTCCTTTTCCATCTCCATCCTTTTCTTATCCATCTCCATCCTTTCCTTCTCCATCTCCATCCTTTCCTTTTCCATCACCATCCTTTCCTATTCCATCTCCATCCATTCCTTTTCCATCTCCATCCTTTCCTTTTCCATCTCCATCCTTTCCTTTCCATCTCCATCCTTTCTCTTTCCATCTCCATCCTTTCCTTCTCCATCTCCATCCTTTCCTTTTCCATCTCCATCCTTTCCTTCTTCATCTCCATCCTTTCCTTTTCCATCTCCATCCTTTCCTTCTCCATCTCCATCCTTTCCTTTTCCATCTCCATCCTTTCCTTTCCATCTCCATCCTTTCCTTGTCCCTCTCCATCCTTTTCTTCTCCCTCTCCATCGTTTCCTGTTCCTTCGACATCCTATCCGTCTCCCTCTCCATCCTGTCCTTTTCCATCTCCTTCCTTTCCTTCTCCCTCTTCATCCTTTCCTTCTCCATCTCCATCCTTCCTTTCCATCTCCATCCTTTCCTTCTCATCTCCATCCTTTCCTTCTCCATCTCCATCCTTTCCTTATCCATCTCCATCCTTTCCTTCTCCATCTCCATCCTTCCTTCTCCATCTCCATCCTTCCTTTTCCATCTCCATCCTTTCCTTCTCCATCTCCATCCTTTCCTTTCCATCTCCATCCTTTCCTTCTCATCTCCATCCTTTCCTTGTCCATCTCCATCCTTTCCTTCTCCATCTCCATCCTTTCCTTCTCCATCTCCATCCTTTCCTTTCCATCTCCATCCTCTTCCTTCTTCCATCTCCATCCTTCCTTTCCATCTCCATCCTTTCCTTCTTCATCTCCATCCTTTCCTTCTCCATCTCCATCCTTTCCTTCTCCATCTCCATCCTTTCCTTCTCCATCTCCATCCTTTCCTTCTCCATCTCCATCCTTTCCTTCTCCATCTCCATCCTTCCTTCTCCATCTCCATCCTTTCAATCTCCATCTCCATCCTTCCTTCCTCCATCTTCCTTTGCCATCTCCATCCTTTCCTTCTCCATCTCCATCCTTTCCTTCTCCATCTCCATCCTTTCCTTCTCCATCTCCATCCTTTCCTTTCCATCTCCATCCTTTCCTTCTCCATCTCCATCCTTTCCTTTTCCATCTCCATCCTTTCCTTCTCCATCTCCATCCTTTCCTTGTCCATCTCCATCCTTTCCTTCTCCATCTCCATCCTTTCCTTCTCCATCTCCATCCTTTCCTTTTCCATCTCCATCCTTTCCTTTTCCATCTCCATCCTTTCCTTTCCATCTCCATCCTTTCCTTCTCCATCTCCATCCTTTCCTTCTCCATCTCCATCCTTTCCTTTCCATCTCCATCCTTTCCTTCTCCATCTCCATCCTTTCCTTCTCCATCTCCATCCTTTCCTTTTCCATCTCCATCCTTTCCTTTCCATCTCCATCCTTTCCTTTTCCATCTCCATCCTTTCCTTCTCCATCTCCATCCTTTCCTTTCCATCTCCATCCTTTCCTTTTCCATCTCCATCCTTTCCTTCTCCATCTCCATCCTTTCCTTTTCCATCTCCATCCTTTCCTTTCCATCTCCATCCTTTCCTTTCCATCTCCATCCTTTCCTTCTCCATCTCCATCCTTTCCTTCTCCATCTCCATCCTTTCCTTTTCCATCTCCATCCTTTCCTTCCATCTCCATCTCCTCTCCATCTCCATCCTTTTCTTTTCCATCTCCATCCTTTCCTTCTCCATCTCCATCCTTTCCTTCTCCATCTCCATCCTTTCCTTCTCCATCTCCATCCTTTCCTTCTCCATCTCCATCCTTCCCTTTTCCATCTCCATCCTTTCCTTTTCCATCTCCATCCTTTCCTTCTCCATCTCCATCCTTTCCTTCTCCATCTCCATCCTTTCCTTTTCCATCTCCATCCTTTCCTTCTCCATCTCCATCCTTTCCTTCTCCATCTCCATCCTTTCCTTCTCCATCTCCATCCTTTCCTTTTCCATCTCCATCCTTTCCTTCCTCTCCTCTCCATCTCCATCCTTTCCTTGTCCATCTCCATCCTTTCCTTCTCCATCTCCATCCATCCTTTCCTTCTCCATCTCCATCCTTTCCTTCTCCATCTCCATCCTTTCCTTCTCCATCTCCATCCTTTCCTTTTCCATCTCCATCCTTTCCTTCTCCATCTCCATCCTTTCCTTCTCCATCTCCATCCTTTCCTTCTCCATCTCCATCCTTTCCTTTCCATCTCCATCTCCATCCTTTCCTTCTCCATCTCCATCCTTTCCTTTTCCATCTCCATCCTTTCCTTGTCCATCTCCATCCTTTCCTTGTCCATCTCCATCCTTTCCTTTTCCATCTCCATCCTTTCCTTGTCCATCTCCATCCTTTCCTTGTCCATCTCCATCCTTTCCTTCTCCATCTCCATCCTTTCCTTTTCCATCTCCATCCTTTCCTTTTCCATCTCCATCCTTTCCTTCTCCATCTCCATCCTTTCCTTCTCCATCTCCATCTCCATCCTTTCTTTTTCCATCTCCATCTCCATCCTTTCCTCATGCCTCGACTGCTCCTCCTCTCGATATTTCGCAAACCAGGCAGGCTCAGGAGGTGTTGGTGCAGCACGCTTTGTCTTCTTTGGCACTGAAGGTGCTGTTTGTGACATTGGTGCTAATGGAGTGGCAGGAGGAGACTGTTCATCTAAAGGAAAAGATTGTGGAGATGTTCTTTGACTAGGTGGCTGCTGCAGCTGTATAGCAGAGCTCAGGGACAGCGCAAGAGATGCTACAGGCCTGACAGGATTCACTGATGGATCCTTCTCAAGCAGCTCTTCCATCAGCTAGAAGTACCTCCACTGCTTCCTGCCCCGTCCCGTTTTGCCCTGGTGGTCTTTGCTGTGCTTGTTGTACCTACAAGTGTACACTAACACACATATTCACTGATTCCATGCAACAACACAAAAAGCTAATCATTATTTCATGTTGTTGAACTGGGAGAAAGCCTTTAGTCACAACTACTTCATGAGATTTCCTTTCTTTAAACCCTCAAAAGCAAGTAAGAAACCATTTTTCCAGCACAGATGCCAATTATTTTATGAGGTCACAACTGTTATTAAAAATCTGATATGTTTGAACAAATCCGAGATGGACAAACCTGTCTCTCATGATGGCTACAGATCTAAACTTGTCTCCCAAACAAAAAAGGAAGCCACTCACTTGTAGCTGTCTCTCATGATGGCTACAGATCTAAACTTGTCTCCCAAACAAAAAAGGCAGCCACTCACTTGTGGCTGTCTCTCATGCTTTTGAAATGTTTGTAGCAGTCATCTCCACTGTTGGTGAGCCCCTTGGCTATCATTTGCTCCGAAACTTTAGTCCATGCTTGTTTTTGGGTGATGCAGTTGTTGGTGAAAAGGGCTTGATTGCTTCTCCTCAACTCCACCAAAAGCAGTACTGCACTGTGAAACCAGGTGACTCTATCTGTGCATTTCAAAGGGAAGAGAAGTTTCTATCAAAATGCCACATGCATACCTTTCAAATGACATTTTGCAAATTCAGTACCGGTGGGAAACATTGAGGAAAGATGTGTCATTATACTAAACAAGTAGCAAATATCAGCTCATCTTTGAATGAAACAGCAGAGCTATATTTACTGCCACAAATGAGGGTGCTACTCAGCTGAATAGTGGAATTGGGGTGGGCAAATCACAGGCTTAGTTTAAAAATGGGATTGCATTTACACTGTATATATATACTTAACACATTGAAATATCACTTGTAGATTACAAAAGCTATGTCATGCACGCCAGAGTCGTATCTCGAGATTGTTTGCGGTGCAATTGCAAATTTCTCGCTCTGGTTCTACTGGTCTAAGGGAGATAAATCTTGTTTGCCTGCGTAACTGAAGGAATGTGCAAGCAGATTTAGCTCCCTTTAGTCGATCTTTTCGACCAATGATCAAAAATCATAACCTTTGTGCATATATGGTGTGCGTGTTGACAAAATGGCGAGAAACGGAGACGCTGGAACTTGCAATTTCTGACGGCTCTGATTAGGAAGATGCTCTTATACATTGTCTCTCAGAAGAAGAGTATGATGAAAGTGATGATAGCGATCGTGAAATCAAAGTAAATGATCATTGAATAGAAGGAACAATTTTTTTGCTGTGTCCGTCTGTGAATCTTCAAAACAACAAATATGTCACAATGGTTCAAAGGCGTTGTGGCTAAATATTGAGATTGTTCTCCGGAATCGTAAGTTGTCAAAAATAAGAAAATAGGGGGTGCCATATGCCCCGCTTTTCCCTACAATAAGTGAGTCAAAATCTCTGTTTCCGTGTCTGTCTGTCATTGTCTCACTCTCTGTTTCTCTGCCTGTCTGTCTGTCTCTCTTTCTCCTGCCCCCTCCCCTCTTTCTCCCCCTGAGTGTGTCTCCATCTTTGTATCAGAGTGTATGTAATTGTGTGTGTGTAATAGTGTGTGTGTGTGTGTGTGTAATTGTGCATATGAGTGCTGTCATAGGTGTCTATATGGGTGTTTGTGTGCATACTTATGTGGTTTTACTTTCTTATTTCCCTTTAAAATGTCTCATTCTTCTCTCTGTGTATGTCTGCTTTTGTGAGCTTTTGTCTTCAGTCACATGCTACTCTTATTCATGGTAATTCAGGGGAAGTAACAAGTCTTGCTCTGTTGTGTTTCAGTAGGAGTGCTGCCCCCTGACTGCCTGGACTGGTGCAGGTGGAAGGCTGCTGCAAGGCAAGACTGGCCAGGAGCCTCTTGCCTCCACCCTTGGTGTGCACAGGTGTGCAGTGGCAGCCCCCTAGTGGAGTGCAGGTGTCCTGGCCTTGCCTGTGTAGAGGCAGCCGTCCTTGGCCAGACTGGGGCCAAGCCAAGGCCTGGAGGAGTGGAAGGAAGGCCTGGCCACAGTGTGGCTGTGCTGGACAAGCCCTGTGGGCTAAGTGAGTTGGGCAGGAGAAACTGGTGACACTGTGTTTGTGTGTACAAACAAGCAAATCATTGGTTCCCTTAACACATCTTCCTCTGAAGCAGTTGCTTGTTGCTGTATAGTGTTTGTAGAATGCTGATGATGTGCAGGAATGTATGATGGTATTCCTTTTCTTACAGCTGAGGAACTGTGTCACTTGTCCTATTAAGAGAGGTGTTCTTTAGCAACACTGACTATTTTGGGGAGAAGTGTTTTCTGCCTTTGAGAATAAGTCAAAGAGGATGGAAGAAAGCATTGACTGGCTGTTTGATGACCCACTTCCATCTGTGGACATGTCAGGTTGTGAGCATGACTTGAAGACTGAAGTGAAATGTGAGCCAGGTTTTGAGGACCAGCTGCATGATGGGACTGATGGGACAGCAGAGAGCACTGTGAAGGAAGAAGTGCAAGTGAAAGTGGAGAGAAAAAATGAGGAAAGTGTGACGCAGTGCTTGTGTTTGTCAGCCCCTGATGGCTGTGGTGCTTGTATCTTGAAATGTGATGGGGCTGTGGGAAGCAGTGAGGGTGGCTGTGATGTGCAAGAAGGTGAAAATTACACTGAAAGTGAGGAGAGTAAATGGCATCTGCAGTCATTGGCTCTTAGAAGAGTGCCTGAGACTGGGTTGGGAGGTGTTGATTCCTTGGGGCTTGCACAGGGAGAGCAGTGCATGGAAGGGGCGGATGTGTGTAAGCAGGAGCAAGTAGTGGACAGGCCAGCAAGCTGTGTGAGGTGTGTGTGGTGCCCAGTGGTGAAGGTGGAGGGAGGAGGTGTGTGTGGGAGTGCGTGTGTGAGAGAGGAGGAAGAAGGGAGAGATGTGGGGAGCGAAGGTGTTGTACAACCCCAGGTTTACTTGGAGGACTGCAAGGTGGAGGTGAAGCCTGAGTCTTGTGTGGAGACAGGTGTGGAAAGGCTGGGCGAAGGGGAGGAGCAGGAAGTAGAGGGAGGTGTGCATTTGCAGGCCAGGGCTGAGTCCAGTGTAGCCACAGGTGGCAGGTGGTCAGTGTGTGCTGCCCAGTGGTCAGAAGGCAGCTCAGCCCCTGTGGCAAGCAGCAGCAGCAGCAGCCCTGCAGTGTCAGAGCCAAGGCCTTGTATGTCCAGTCAGGAGACTGCAGATCGTAACTTTTGTGCATATGGTGTACGTGTTGACAAAATGGGGAGACCGCGACGATTGGAGACGCTGGAACTTGCTTTTTCTGACGGCTCTGATGAGGAAGATGCTCTTATACGTTGTTTATCAGAAGAAGAGTATGATGAAAGTGATGATAGAGATCATGAAATCATGGAAATCGCTGATGATCAGCTTGGCGATTGGAGTGGGAGTGACGAAGAAAGTTCAGGATCGCCTCAACCAAGCACCAGCGGTCTGTCGCGATCGACACCTCGCCGAACTCGTGCAAATCCCCGCAGAGCAGTTAGAAGGGATTCTTCTCGCCATGCCTCTGATGATGACAGCGACAACAATGACGATGATGACTGGGTGAGGAACACGCGGAACTATCCGTTCAGCCCTCCTTTCACCGGATCTCCCGGACTACAAGTCGACATGCCCGCGAGTGCCACCCCGCTTGATTTTTACCAGCTGTTTGTGGATCGAGAGACAATCAGGCTGATGAAGAGAGAGACCAATCGCTACGCCAGAGATACTATCAACAAGAAGATGAGAAATCCAGAAATGGTTGCGCCACAATCTTTCTTCCGGACGTGGAAACCAGTGACACTGGATGAAATGATCAAGTTTCTGGCCATCCTCATCCACATGGGCTTGGTCCACCTCCCAGCAATTGTGGATTACTGGAGCAAAGACCCAGCTCTTTACACCTGCTTTGCTCGAAGCCTCATGGGGCGTGATCGGTTCAGGGCAATTCTGGCATTCTTCCATTTGAATGACAATGCTGGATATGTGCCACCAGGCCAGCCTGATCATGACCCTCTCCACAAGGTGAGGCCTCTGGTAGATCATCTCAACGCAAAGTTCTGCACTCTCTACGAGCTTGATGAGGACATTTGCATAGATGAAGCCTTGTGCCCCTGGAGGGGTCAATCCAAGATGAGGGTTTACATGAAAGACAAGTCCACCAAAATGGGGATCAAGTTGTATGAGCTCTATGAAAGCAAGTCGGGCTATGTCTGGCAGTTCGAAATCATGAGCAAGGCACCTGGAGTGAGCAATTCCCCTACAGATGTGTGCCTTCGCCTCATGAAGCCTCTCCTGAACAAAGGTCACACCCTCTTTGTGGACAGCTACTACTGTTGTCCTCAGCTGGCCTTCTCCCTCACTTCTGAAGACACCAACTTGGTTGGCACAGTCTGTGCAAATCGAGTTGGAATGCCCAAGGATTTGATGTCCCAGCAACTCTCCAAGGGTGCCATGGACTACAGAAGAAAGGGAAAGGTGCTTGCCATTCGCTGGAGAGGCAAGCAGGATGTCAACATGTTGACAACCAAGCACCGGCCTGTCATGGTGGCGGTCCAGTCCAGGACAGAGCGAAAGATGAAGCCCGCAGCTGTCGCCGACTACACGAAGAAAATGGGAGTGGTGGACAAGAGTGACCAGATGATGGCTTACAACCCCATGCACAGGAGAACAGTGAAATGGTGGAAAAAGTTGGCTCTTCACCTGCTCACCTTGGCAATGGTGCAAGCCCAGTGCCTCTTCAATAAGAACCAGCTAGCCCATGGCAAGCCTTTCATGAGGATCTCTACATTTGTGAGGGATGTCTGCAGTGCCCTTCCCAAGACCACACAGGGGGAGGAGCAGGAGCCAGAGGAACCAGCTCCTCCAGGGGTGGTGGATCGCCTCAAGGGGCAGCACACCCTGGAAGTTGTGAGAGATGCCCAGGGGAAGAAGAAGTACAGGAACTGTGTGGTGTGTTATGCCAGACAAAGGAAGTCTGGCAAAAAGTGGTCGGAAATGAAGGGGGGAAAGAGGAAGACGACCTCCTATCAGTGTGACAAGTGCAAAAAAGCCCTGTGTGTGGACCCTTGCATGAAGCTGTACCACTCAGCAGAGGATTACACCAAGTGATTCGCCTGCCTCAGTGGTCATGTACAAAGTAGTTGAAGTCTTTCCAGAGACTGGACATTGTGAATTTCTTGTTTACTTTCTTCATCCACGTACTGGGGTAGAGTCATTCAGGAGTCATCAAATCAGTAAGGAATTTTTTTAAAGAGTAGACATTGTGTGTTTCTTTTTGTCTGGACATTTTTCTTATGTAGTCACTAGCATGCTCAGGTTGAGAAAGAGTTTTTTCTTTTTCAGTGATTGCATGCTTTCCAGATAATGGACATTGTGTGTATTTTTCCTTCATGCTTTACATGTTGCCACTGTGCAGTTGTTGCATTTTCTCCGTTTGCATTCTCAATTCTTTGTGTAAAATATTCTGGTCATTCTGTCTGTGTATAGTGTGGAAAGATCATTGTTTGATAGGTAGTAATTTTCACTATCTTATGCCTTTGAACCATTGTGACCTGTTTGTTGTTTTGAAGATTCAGTGTTTTCCTGCTGACGGACACACTTTTTTTTTCCTTCTATTCAATGATCATTGAGTTTGATTTGGTTGATTGCAAGCTTCCATCTGCTTGTACTTGTCTATACTAAATGTTTATAAATATTTGCGTTACTTGGATATTGAAATTTAAAGTTTTTTTTGTTTTCTGAGTGCTTGTATGCTTCCCATAACAGCTAGTGAACTGTTTTGTTTCCTACTTTTTCATTTTGCACTTGAACACACTCAATTATATGGTGTGTAATTCATAATTAGCACTTTTAGTCACTTTTAGTCACTTATATCATTCTTTGGATGTAAAGAGTAAATAACAAGACAAATTATATCTCAAATGAAAGCTCTTTAACTTATGCCTTTGTATTTTTCTTATATGTTTGAAAATGCATGAAAAATTTACGATTCCGGAGAACAATCACAATATTTAGCCACGACTCCAGTGAGTTAAGGAAGTATCCATGTCCCCATTGTCCGTACAGAGCTGGTCAGAAAAGTACTCTGCAAACACACATAGACACTGTGCATGAAGAATCAAGGAAGTATCCATGTCCCCACTGTCCTTACAGTGCTACTCGCAAAGGCTACCTGCAAACACACATACTCAATGTGCATGAAAATTATAAGAAATATCCATGTCCCCACTGTCTTTACCGATCTGGTTGGAAAGGCAACCTGCAAGTACACATTGAAACTGTGCATGAAGGTTTAAGGAAATATCCATGTCCCCATTGTCGGTATAAAGCTGGTCAAAAATCCACACTGCAAAAACACATAAAGATGGCCCATGAAGGTGAAAGGAAGTAGCAGTGTCCCAAGTGCCAGTATAGAGCTGGTATAAAAGGACACATGCTAACTGTCAATGAAGGTTGAACTGAAGGAAATATTGGTGTCCCCATTGTCTGTACAGAGCTGGTGAGAAGGGCAGACAGTAATGGCATGTAAATGATGTACACAAATGTTTAAGATTGTATCAGTGTGCCCATTGTAAGGACAGAGCTGGTCAGAAAGACAACCTGCAAACATCCTCTGAGAAGGAGTGCAAGAATTCAAAATGACTTGGAACTCTTAAAAAAGGGGAAGTAATTGGTGGTGGTGGAGCAAAAGAATCCTTGACTGATAACAAAATGAAACATTTGGAATGTGTGACTACAAAAGACTACTTGTGAAATACTGGTCCTCATTTTCCAACACGGGATCTTCTTGTCTCCCACAGACACCTGGTGGTCTTTTCTCCTCCTTGAGAGTCCTGTGGTCCACTTTTAGAGCATGTCCTCCTAAACAATGCATTGTTATGATTGGCACTTGAGAGGACCTCCACATGTAGATGGTACCTTTTGTTTCTTTGCCTTGTTTGATGGGCAAGTGAACAGATGATATCCATAATTTGCTACTGTTGGCCAACAAGTTTTCCTTTTCTGTGAGGCTGTGTCTTGTGGTTTGTGTGAAAGTTGACTCCATGATTGTGTTTGCTGACCTGCAGAGCTTCCTGACTGTGTTGGTCATCTTGACCACAGGACTGCTTGGCTGTCAGATGATGTGATGTCAGGGTGTAAAACCGACAGCTTGTCATTTTTGTCAGAGAGGGTTAAGACTCTGAATGCGACTTTGTGTATGACAT
>JAWQFJ010010224.1:0-7500 GCA_034096865.1 Theodoxus fluviatilis
TAACACGACGTTACAGATGTGCAATTGGGGCAAAAAAAGTCAAGACCCGTTGTTTTCCAAAACGCTATGAATGCAACCAAGTTGTTTGCCAACGCACTACGTGATATTATCATCGCCCCCACACGCCCCTACTCTCAATACGAGAATAGGAAATAAGATTTTGGATCTATTGCGCGAAAAAAGAAATTGAGAGGATAATGAAAAACTAATGTATCGAATTAGGAGTGGGCGCGACCGTGCGCAAGATACGTAGCGCCCCTTTGTTGCCCACTACACTTCTCTAGCTGTCCGGTCTAAAACTGAGATCGGATCCGTGTGCTTATGTTTTCTGATTTTGTGAGAAAACCCCGCACCGACTAGATGTTTGAAGAACATTGGGCTTGACTCGTCGTGGAAGCATATATGAAGCCCTCTGGCCCCAAAAAATCCTTTCACAGGTACACACGGCAGGACATTTGCTCTCAACTTGGGTCGACGACGATTTTTGGAATCTTTTAGCCCAAATCTCCGAGCTCGTATGTTTGTGTAAAAGTGTTCAGCCTTTAGATTTAGAATACTGGTACACACTCCTGTGAATGTGAACCAGGGAGGTCTAGATCGGACGGGTTCGAGACAACCTGGTGGGCTGACGTCGTAGAGTGTGGGTATGAGTGGATGGTTCCATGACATTCTCGCCCGGGGTCTCACCGTGACACGTGAGACGGTGTAAGTGCAGGATCCGGTTGTTGAGAAACTAGTGTTGAGTGTTGGTAACACAAGTGGCTCGAGGCGGACAGACTCGCAGGGATAGACTCACCGGTTGCCACCATGCGGAGAGGCACGCGTAGCAAATGTAAGGGAGTACTTAAGGACAAGCATAAGGAGCAAGGACCCCCCAGCAGCCAAAAGCGCCCATAACAGACGAGGGGGAACGGACGGGACCTCATCTTCAGTTGTGAAATCATATAGCATCCTAGACGTCAAGTCAGAGGTGTCGACCTTTCTTTCCTCTACAGGATGAGAACCCGTCATTTTGTTGCCTGTCATAGCTGTGTGGGTGATTTGGAAAGGATTAACCAGCGAATCACTCGTGACTCTCTACCAATCTTACCCCAAAAAATCAATTTTCAATTATTCGTCTGATTTAGATCTCTACTTATGTAATAAGCTGCACTTTCATACTCAAATTGAAAGCTAAACCTCCACTAAGAAAATTTTACCATATCCCCTCATGATTATTTTATGAATATGGTCTCCGCTCAGCAGGCTTAGCCCTCCCCCTTCCACGTTCCATCTGTCTCAGCAGGCTTAGCCCTCCCCTTCCACGTTGCATCTGTCTCTCAGCAGGCTTAGCCCTCTCCCTTCCACGTTGCATCTGTCTCTCAGCAGGCTAGCCTCCCCCTTCCACGTTCCATCTGTCTCTCAGCAGGCTTAGCCCTCCCCCTTCCACGTTGCATCTGTCTCTCAGCAGGCTTAGCCCTCCCCCTTCCACGTTGCATCTGTCTCTCAGCAGGCTTAGCCTCTCCCCCTTCCACGTTGCATCTGTCTCTCAGCAGGCTTAGCCCTCCCCCTTCCACGTTGCATCTGTCTCTCAGCAGGCTTAGCCCTCCCCCTTCCACGTTGCATCTGTCTCTCAGCAGGCTTAGCCCTCCCCCTTCCACGTTGCATCTGTCTCTCAGCAGGCTTAGCCCTCCCCCTTCCACGTTGCATCTGTCTCTCAGCAGGCTTAGCCCTCCCCCTTCCACGTTGCATCTGTCTCTCAGCAGGCTTAGCCCTCCCCCTTCCACGTTGCATCTGTCTCTCAGCAGGCTTAGCCCTCCCCCTTCCACGTTGCATCTGTCTCTCAGCAGGCTTAGCCCTCCCCCTTCCACGTTGCATCTGTCTCTCAGCAGGCTTAGCCCTCCCCCTTCCACGTTGCATCTGTCTCTCAGCAGGCTTAGCCCTCCCCCTTCCACGTTGCATCTGTCTCTCAGCATGGTCGCCCTCCCCCTTCCACGTTGCATCTGTCTCTCAGCAGGCTTAGCCCTCCCCCTTCCACGTTGCATCTGTCTCTCAGCAGGCTTAGCCCTCCCCCTTCCACGTTGCATCTGTCTCTCAGCAGGCTTAGCCCTCCCCCTTCCACGTTGCATCTGTCTCTCAGCAGGCTTAGCCCTCCCCCTTCCACGTTGCATCTGTCTCTCAGCAGGCTTAGCCCTCCCCCTTCCACGTTGCATCTGTCTCTCAGCAGGCTTAGCCCTCCCCCTTCCACGTTGCATCTGTCTCTCAGCAGGCTTAGCCCTCCCCCTTCCACGTTGCATCTGTCTCTCAGCATGGTCGCCCTCCCCCTTCCACGTTGCATCTGTCTCTCAGCATGGTCGCCCTCCCCCTTCCACGTTGCATCTGTCTCTCAGCATGGTCGCCCTCCCCCTTCCACGTTGCATCTGTCTCTCAGCATGGTCGCCCTCCCCCTTCCACGTTGCATCTGTCTCTCAGCATGGTCGCCCTCCCCCTTCCACGTTGCATCTGTCTCTCAGCATGGCTTAGCCCTCCCCCTTCCACGTTGCATCTGTCTCTCAGCATGGCTCGCCCTCCCCCTTCCACGTTGCATCTGTCTCTCAGCATGGTCGCCCTCCCCCTTCCACGTTGCATCTGTCTCTCAGCATGGTCGCCCTCCCCCTTCCACGTTGCATCTGTCTCTCAGCATGGTCGCCCTCCCCCTTCCACGTTGCATCTGTCTCTCAGCAGGCTTAGCCCTCCCCCTTCCACGTTGCATCTGTCTCTCAGCAGGTCGCCCTCCCCCTTCCACGTTGCATCTGTCTCTCAGCAGGCTTCGCCCTCCCCCTTCCACGTTCCATCTGTCTCTCAGCAGGCTTAGCCCTCCCCCTTCCACGTTGCATCTGTCTCTCAGCAGGCTTAGCCCTCCCCCTTCCACGTTGCATCTGTCTCTCAGCATGGTCGCCCTCCCCCTTCCACGTTGCATCTGTCTCTCAGCATGGTCGCCCTCCCCCTTCCACGTTGCATCTGTCTCTCAGCATGGTCGCCCTCCCCCTTCCACGTTGCATCTGTCTCTCAGCATGGTCGCCCTCCCCCTTCCACGTTGCATCTGTCTCTCAGCAGGCTTAGCCCTCCCCCTTCCACGTTGCATCTGTCTCTCAGCATGGTCGCCCTCCCCCTTCCACGTTGCATCTGTCTCTCAGCAGGCTTAGCCCTCCCCCTTCCACGTTGCATCTGTCTCTCAGCAGGCTTAGCCCTCCCCCTTCCACGTTGCATCTGTCTCTCAGCAGGCTTAGCCCTCCCCCTTCCACGTTGCATCTGTCTCTCAGCAGGCTTAGCCCTCCCCCTTCCACGTTGCATCTGTCTCTCAGCAGGCTTAGCCCTCCCCCTTCCACGTTGCATCTGTCTCTCAGCAGGCTTAGCCCTCCCCCTTCCACGTTGCATCTGTCTCTCAGCAGGCTTAGCCCTCCCCCTTCCACGTTGCATCTGTCTCTCAGCAGGCTTAGCCCTCCCCCTTCCACGTTGCATCTGTCTCTCAGCAGGCTTAGCCCTCCCCCTTCCACGTTGCATCTGTCTCTCAGCAGGCTTAGCCCTCCCCCTTCCACGTTGCATCTGTCTCTCAGCAGGCTTAGCCCTCCCCCTTCCACGTTCCATCTGTCTCTCAGCAGGCTTAGCCCTCCCCCTTCCACGTTGCATCTGTCTCTCAGCAGGCTTAGCCCTCTCCCTTCCACGTTGCATCTGTCTCTCAGCAGGCTTAGCCCTCCCCCTTCCACGTTGCATCTGTCTCTCAGCAGGCTTAGCCCTCCCCCTTCCACGTTGCATCTGTCTCTCAGCAGGCTTAGCCCTCCCCCTTCCACGTTGCATCTGTCTCTCAGCAGGCTTAGCCCTCCCCCTTCCACGTTGCATCTGTCTCTCAGCAGGCTTAGCCCTCCCCCTTCCACGTTGCATCTGTCTCTCAGCAGGCTTAGCCCTCCCCCTTCCACGTTGCATCTGTCTCTCAGCAGGCTTAGCCCTCCCCCTTCCACGTTGCATCTGTCTCTCAGCAGGCTTAGCCCTCCCCCTTCCACGTTGCATCTGTCTCTCAGCAGGCTTAGCCCTCCCCCTTCCACGTTGCATCTGTCTCTCAGCATGGTCGCCCTCCCCCTTCCACGTTGCATCTGTCTCTCAGCAGGCTTAGCCCTCCCCCTTCCACGTTGCATCTGTCTCTCAGCAGGCTTAGCCCTCCCCCTTCCACGTTGCATCTGTCTCTCAGCATGGTCGCCCTCCCCCTTCCACGTTGCATCTGTCTCTCAGCATGGTCGCCCTCCCCCTTCCACGTTGCATCTGTCTCTCAGCAGGCTAGCCCTCCCCCTTCCACGTTGCATCTGTCTCTCAGCATGGTCGCCCTCCCCCTTCCACGTTGCATCTGTCTCTCAGCATGGTCGCCCTCCCCCTTCCACGTTGCATCTGTCTCTCAGCATGGTCGCCCTCCCCCTTCCACGTTGCATCTGTCTCTCAGCATGGTCGCCCTCCCCCTTCCACGTTGCATCTGTCTCTCAGCATGGTCGCCCGCCCCCCTTCCACGTTGCATCTGTCTCTCAGCATGGTCGCCCTCCCCCTTCCACGTTGCATCTGTCTCTCAGCATGGTCGCCCTCCCCCTTCCACGTTGCATCTGTCTCTCAGCATGGTCGCCCTCCCCCTTCCACGTTGCATCTGTCTCTCAGCATGGTCGCCCTCCCCCTTCCACGTTGCATCTGTCTCTCAGCAGGCTTAGCCCTCCCCCTTCCACGTTGCATCTGTCTCTCAGCATGGTCGCCCTCCCCCTTCCACGTTGCATCTGTCTCTCAGCAGGCTTAGCCCTCCCCCTTCCACGTTGCATCTGTCTCTCAGCAGGCTTAGCCCTCCCCCTTCCACGTTGCATCTGTCTCTCAGCATGGTCGCCCTCCCCCTTCCACGTTGCATCTGTCTCTCAGCAGGCTTAGCCCTCCCCCTTCCACGTTCCATCTGTCTCTCAGCAGGCTTAGCCCTCCCCCTTCCACGTTGCATCTGTCTCTCAGCAGGCTTAGCCCTCCCCCTTCCACGTTCCATCTGTCTCTCAGCAGGCTTAGCCCTCCCCCTTCCACGTTGCATCTGTCTCTCAGCAGGCTTAGGAAGACAGAAGAATAACAACTACGCGGAGGAGTGTAAGTTTTTTCACCCCGTGGGGCTGTCGTGATCTGCTGTCATAAGGGGAGCGGACGACCGATCGAGTATGTTCGAAGGCAGAGGAAAGCTTTTCTTAGCAACTCCTGTCGAAGTCGCCCTGCTGCACTCGCCGCTTGCTTTGGCTGTGTGCAATACTCGGGGTACCCATCAGGCCTGATCTGGAAAATGCTCGGTGAATACTCGGGGTACCCATCAGGCCTGATCTGGAAAATGCTCGGGGAATACTCGGGGTACCCATCAGGCCTGAGCTGGAAAATGCTCGGTGAATACTCAGGGTACCCATCAGGCCTGATCTGGAAAATGCTCGGTGAATACTCGGGGTACCCATCAGGCCTGAGCTGGAAAATGCTCGGTGAATACTCGGGGTACCCATCAGGCCTGATCTGGAAAATGCTCGGTGAATACTCGGGGTACCCATCAGGCCTGATCTGGAAAATGCTCGGGGAATACTCGGGGTACCCATCAGGCCTGATCTGCAAAATGCTCGGGGAATACTCAGGGTACCCATCATGCCTGATCTGGAAAATACTCGGTGAATACTCGGGGTACCCATCAGGCCTGATCTGGAAAATGCTCGGGGAATACTCGGGGTACCCACCAGGCCTGATCTGGAAAATGCTCGGTGAAAAGGTGTGCTTCGGTATGTTCATCCGCGGCTTACAGTAGCATACTCAGTAAAGACTGAGATGGTGTCAAAGAAAAGAAGGAAAAAAAGGGGGGAAGTTGTGATTAAGGTAATATGGCTATTTGGAGAAAAAAAGTAACGTCGGTAGATCGGCCTGGATTTTTTTCCTTCCCTTTTCCCCCCATTTTCTTTTTAGGAGAGGCCAGACTGAACATAAACCAAACTTTCTTTTGGAAACGCCTTTCAAAACTTAGATAGCGGGCTCCCGGAGTGCTCATTGGGCAGGGGAGATTGGAGAACACGTATTTTGTTGTTTACCGTTCATTTCTTTTCGTTTCTGTTGCTGCATGATCGAAAAAAAAGTTTAGGATCGGCAGGGGGGGAAAGGGATCTGTCGGGTTGCCGCAATCACAGTTTTCTTTTTTTTTCCTTCTTGTTTGTTTGTTTGTTTGTTTGTTTGTTTGTTTGTTTGTTTTTTTTTTTTGTTGTTTTTTTTTTTGGGGGGGAGGGAGACTTATGGAATATGAGTAGCCCAATGACCAGAGGTTATAAGCGGGGTGAAAATCTCTATGTAAAATTATGTACGTTTATGTCTCAGATGTGGTTGTAAGATGTGTTTGAGTGTGTGTGTGTGTGTGTGCGCGCGCGCGCATGTGTGTGTGGATGTGTGCGTGTGTGTGTGTGAGCGTGCGCGTGTGTGTGTGTGACTGTGTGCATGCGTGCATGCGTGTCTGTGTGTGTGTTTGTGTATGTGTGTGTGCGTGCATGTATGCGTGTCTCTGTGTGTGTTCTTGTGTGAGTGTGTGTGTGTGTGTGTGTGCATGCATACGTGTCTGTGTGTGCGTGCGTGCATGCGTGTGTGTGTGCGTGCATGCATGCGTGTATGTGTGTGCGTGCATGCATGTCTGTGTGTATGCGTGCATGTATGCGTGTCTGTGTGTGTGTTCGCGCGTGTGTGTGTGTTTGTGTACTTGTGTGTGTGTGTGTGCGTGCATGCATGCGTTTCTCTGTGCGTGCGTGCATGCATGCGTGTCTGTGTGTATGTACGTGTGTGTGTGTGCATTCGTGCGTGTCTGTGTGTGCGTGTGTGTACGTGTGTGTGTGCGTGCGTGCAAGCATGCGTTTCTCTGTGCGTGCATGCATGCGTTTCTCTGTGCGTGTGTGCATGCATGCGTGTCTGTGTGTGTACGTGTGTGTGTGTGCGCGTGCATGCGCGCGCGCGTGTGGGTGAGTTTGTTGTCCCCTGGCATCCCTGGCTGTTACAGCACTCTGACACTACACCAAGGAACTTCACGCATGCGCAGTCGTGGGCGTTGTCCGGAAAGTCCGGTGCAGACTCTGCATGACATTTCCGTTTATGTAGCCATGGTGACAACCTTTGAACTGATCAGCCCTGGCTTTTTCGTAAGATCCACGGATTTAGATATAGATCCGTGGTAAGATCCAATCTTGTTAGAAGAAAACCTCTTGTGACAATACATTTTGTTCAACATTTTCTTTTCAAGAGAAAAAATCCTTCCAGAGCCCAATATACACCTGATAACTATCCGCAAACAGGCCCCCAAGTAGGGATGGAAACTTCCTTAATGGTATGACACTATTGTTTGTTGGATACTAGGCATTCTCGACACATGCGATTCAAAACCCGCAATGTTGGGAATAGGTTAGCGACTTCGCCTTGTGAACACAAGGCAATGTTGGGAATAGGTTAGCGACTTCGCCTTGTGAACACAAGGGT
>JAWQFJ010010228.1:0-10325 GCA_034096865.1 Theodoxus fluviatilis
ATACATTACATACATTAAATACATTACATTCCATGCATTCCATGCATTACATGCATTCCATGCATTCCATGCATTATATGCATTACATGCATTACATACATTACATACATTACATATATTACATACATTACATACATTATATACATTACATACATTACATACATTACATACATTACATACATTACATACATTACATACATTACATACATTACATACATTACATACATTACATACATTACATACATTACATACATTATATACATTACATACATTACATACATTAAATACATTACATTCCATGCATTCCATGCATTACATGCATTCCACGCATTATATGCATTACATGCATTACATACATTACATACATTACATACATTACATACATTACATACATTACATACATTACATACATTACATACATTAAATACATTACATTCCATGCATTCCATGCATTACATGCATTGCATGCATTATATGCATTACATGCATTACATACATTACATACATTACATATATTACATACATTACATACATTATATACATTACATACATTACATACATTACATACATTACATACATTACATACATTACATATATTAAATACATTACATTCCATGCATTCCATGCATTACATGCATTACATACATTACATACATTACATACATTACATATATTACATACATTACATACATTACATACATTACATACATTACATACATTACATACATTACATACATTACATACATTACATACATTAAATACATTACATTCCATGCATTCCATGCATTACATGCATTACATACAATACATACATTACATTCATTAATATATTACATACATTACATACATTATATACATTACATACATTACATACATTACATACATTACATAATTTACATACATTAAATACATTACATTCCATGCATTCCATGCATTATATGCATTACATGCATTACATACATTACATACATTACATACATCACATATATTACATACATTACATATATTAAATACATTACATTCCATGCATTCCATGCATTACATGCATTACATACATTACATACATTACATACATTACATACATTACATACATTACATACATTACATATAATACATACATTACATACATTAAACACATTACATATATTAAATACATTACATTCCATGCATTCCATGCATTACATGCATTACATACATTACATACATTACATACATTACATATATTACATACATTACATACATTACATACATTACATACATTACATACATTACATACATTACATACATTAAATCAAAACATTCCATGCATTCCATGCATTATATGCATTACATGCATTACATACATTACATACATTACATACATTACATACATTACATATATTACATACATTACATACATTATATACATTACATACATTACATACATTACATACATTACATACATTAAATACATTACATTCCATGCATTCCATGCATTACATGCATTCCATGCATTATATGCATTACATGCATTACATACATTACATACATTACATGTATTACATACATTACATACATTATATACATTACATACATTACATACATTACATACATTACATACATTAAATACATTACATTCCATGCATTCCATGCATTACATGCATTCCATGCATTATATGCATTACATGCATTACATACATTACATACATTACATATATTACATACATTACATACATTATATACATTACATACATTACATACATTACATACATTACATACATTACATACATTACATACATTAAATACATTACATTCCATGCATTCCATGCATTACATGCATTACATACATTACATACATTACATACATTACATATATTACATACATTACATACATTACATGCATGGAATGCATTATATGCATTATATGCATTACATGCATTACATACATTACATACATTACATACATTACATATATTACATACATTACATACATTATATACCATACATACATTACATACATTACATACATTACATACATTACATACATTAAATACATTACATTCCATGCATTCCATGCATTACATGCATTCCATGCATTATATGCATTACATGCATTACATACATTACATACATTACATACATTACATATATTACATACATTACATACATTATATACATTACATACATTACATACATTACATACATTACATACATTAAATACATTACATTCCATGCATTCCATGCATTACATGCATTCCATGCATTATATGCATTACATGCATTACATACATTACATGCATTACATAATTTACATACATTACATACATTACATCCATCCATTACATTCATTACACATTTATATCATTACATACATTACATACATTACATACATTACATACATTACATACATTACATACATTACATACATTACATACATTAAATACATTACATTCCATGCATTCCATGCATTACATGCATTCCATGCATTATATGCATTACATGCATTACATACATTACATACATTACATACATTACATATATTACATACATTACATACATTATATACATTACATACATTACATACATTACATACATTACATACATTACATACATTACATACATTAAATACATTACATTCCATGCATTCCATGCATTACATGCATTCCATGCATTATATGCATTACATGCATTACATACATTACATACATTACATACATTACATATATTACATACATTACATACATTATATACATTACATACATTACATACATTACATACATTACATCCATTACATACATTAATACATTACATTCCATGCATTCCATGCATTACATGCATTCCATGCATTATATGCATTACATGCATTACATACATTACATACATCACATACATTACATACATTACATACATTATATACATTACATACATTACATACATTACATACATTACATACATTAAATACATTACATTCCATGCATTCCATGCATTACATGCATTCCATGCATTATATGCATTACATGCATTACATACCTTGCCTACCTTACATACATTACATATATTACATACATTACATACATTACATACATTACATACATTACATACATTACATACATTACATACATTACATACATTACATACATTACATACATTACATACATTACATACATTACATACATTAAATACATTACATTCCATGCATTCCATGCATTACATGCATTCCATGCATTATATGCATTACATGCATTACATACATTACATACATTACATACATTACATATATTACATACATTACATACATTATATACATTACATGCATTACATACATTGCATACATTACATACATTACATACATTAAATACATTACATTCCATGCATTCCATGCATTACATGCTATCCATGCATTATATGTATTACATGCATTACATACATTACATACATTACATACATTACATATATTACATACATTACATACATTATATACATTACATACATTACATACATTACATACATTACATACATTACATACATTAAATACATTAAATACATTACATTCCATGCATTCTATGCATTACATGCATTCCATGCATTATATGCATTACATGCATTACATACATTACATACATTACATATATTACATACATTACATACATTATATATGTTACAGGGAATAAGAACATTTAAGGAATAAGCTTAATCCCTGAAATTTTAAGGGAATAGGCTTATTCCCTGTTTCAACTGGGGAGTAAGCTTATTCCCTTAAAAAAATCAGGGATTTAGCTTAATCCCTGAAACGGAAGGTCATTTTTTTGGCTTATTCCCTGATTAGATTCAAGTACACAAACAGAAACACTAATACAAGATTTGTTGCTTTAAACATTGGTTTATTCATAAATACACAAGGATCAAAATACAAGATGAAAATATTGCTGCTCACAAACAATAAACTTTGAAGAATTTGCGGGCTCCGAAGAGAAGGAAAATGTCTAAAGTTGGTATGCCACCTCTGCTGGTCGTTTTGTTGTAAGGGCTCTAAGCACGCAAAACTTGGTAAGATGTTCCTGGTAGACCATAACCCATGAGTATCCTCCCTGTTTAAGTGACTGGTAGTCAATTAAATCCACTTGAGATCTTGATCCAAAGGACTTTGACAGGAGAGGCTTCACAACAATGCCTTTAATCGTAGGTCTTCTTTTTTTCCCCTGACACTGAACGCACAAAGACTTGAACAAAGTGACACTGGCCTCTGTTATGTTTGCATACTTTTCCCAGCCTCTTTCAACATTTTATCACGGCCACCATGGCCAGTGACAACATGGATGCGCTTTAAAACATCGTACATTTCCTCAACAAATATGAAGTGTTTTGGTTGCTCAGTTTCGACCTTTCGCTTTAGAACGAGTTTGGATACTTGTCCACAGTTACGAATTTCATACCCTCTTAGAAGGTGCCTTTGATGTTGGGTTTTAGTAGCTGATGTTGCTGCTGCTTCCTTCACTTCATCTAAAATTCTGTGGTACTCATCTCTGGTCATAAGTAATCTATTTGCTTTCTCCTTATTTTTTAGCACTTCCTCAAGATATACTTGTTCTTTCGCGTCCATGTTGCTTGATATGAATCACAGACTAGACTGACTTTTTCAATTGAACTGAATCTGCCCGAGGAAAGATCAAAACACAAACACCGACAACAGTTCACGAAATCATTCTGTATTTATCAAGAGAGTGAGTAAAAGTCAAGAAAGAACTCATTTCCAAGCAAAAGAAGTTTTAAAGAGTGATCAAAGCTCACTGACATCGAATTTATTTATGGTAAAATGTACACGTCTTTCTGTTTGTGTGTTTCAAACTAATCAGGGAATAAGCCAAAAAAATGACCTCCCATTTCAGGGAATAAGCTAAATCCCTGATTTTTTTAGGGAATAAGCTTACTCCCCAGTTGAAACAGGGAATAAGCCTATTCCCTTAAAATTTCAGGGATTAAGCTTATTCCCTAAATGTTCTTATTCCCTGTAACATATACATTACATACATTACATACATTGCATACATTACATACATTACATACATTACATACATTAAATACATTACATTCCATGCATTCCATGCATTATATGCATTCAATGCATTACATGCATTACATGCATTATATGCATTACATGCATTACATACATTACATACATTACATACATTACATATATTACATACATTACATACATTATATACATTACATACATTACATACATTACATACATTACACACATTACATATATTAAATACATTACATTCCATGCATTCCATGCATTACATGCATTACATACATTACATACATTACATACATTACATATATTACATACATTACATACATTATATACATTACATACATTACATACATTACATACATTACATAATTACATAATTTACATACATTAAATACATTACATTCCATGCATTACATGCATTCCATGCATTATATGCATTACATGCATTACATACATTACATACATTACATACATTACATATATTACATCATTACATACATTATATACATTACATACATTACATATATTACATACATTACATACATTACATACATTACATACATTACATACATTACATACATTACATACATTACATACATTACATACATTAAATACATTACATTCCATGCATTCCATGCATTACATGCATTCCATGCATTATATGCATTACATGCATTACATACATTACATACATTACATACATTACATACATTACATACATTACATACATTACATACATTACATACATTACATACATTACATACATTACATACATTACATACATTACATACATTACATTACATTCCATGCATTCCATGCATTACATGCATTCCATGCATTACATGCATTCCATGCATTATATGCATTACATGCATTACATACATTACATACATTACATACATTACATATATTACATACATTACATACATTATATACATTACATACATTACATACATTACATACATTACATACATTACATACATTACATACATTAAATACATTACATTCCATGCATTCCATGCATTACATGCATTCCATGCATTATATGCATTACATGCATTACATACATTACATACATTACATACATTACATACATTACATACATTACATACATTACATACATTACATACATTACATACATTACATACATTACATACATTAAATACATTACATTCCATGCATTCCATGCATTACATGCATTCCATGCATTATATGCATTACATGCATTACATACATTACATACATTACATACATTACATACATTACATATATTACATACATTACATACATTATACATTACATACATTACATACATTACATACATTACATACATTACATACATTACATACATTAAATACATTACATTCCATGCATTCCATGCATTACATGCATTCCATGCATTATATGCATTACATGCATTACATACATTACATACATTACATATATTACATACATTACATACATTATATACATTACATACATTACATACATTACATACATTACATACATTACATACATTAAATACATTACATTCCATGCATTCCATGCATTACATGCATTCCATGCATTATATGCATTACATGCATTACATACATTACATACATTACATACATTACATACATTACATACATTACATACATTAAATACATTACATTCCATGCATTCCATGCATTACATGCATTCCATGAATTATATGCATTACATGCATTACATACATTACATACATTACATACATTACATACATTACATACATTACATACATTACATATATTACATACATTACATACATTATATACATTACATACATTACATACATTACATACATTACATACATTACATACATTAAATACATTACATTTCATGCATTCCATGCATTACATGCACTCATTGCCCTGACGGTGTTTGATGCCATCACCTCGAGCTCACCTGGTCCAGGGAAAGGTCGATGTTCAGCGTCCCATTGGTTCTCCATCGTTGTGCTGCGACCTTTCGCAGAAGGCCGCCATGTGACAGTGGTGGACAGTTGTAGTCGAGCTGACGTGAGAGTGACAGTTGTGGACAAGCGTAGCTGTTGTGATTGGTTGTTTTGACAATTGTGGACAATTGTAGCTGTTATGCTTGCGTGTTTGGACAGTTGTGGACAACCATAGTTTGTTGTGTTTGCGTTTTTGACAATTGTGGACAATCGTAGCTGTTAGGCTTGCGTGTTTAGACAGTTGTGGGCAACCGTAGTTTGTTGGGTTTGCGGATGTTGACGGTTGTGGACAACCGGGGTTTTTGTTGTATCTGCGTGGTTAGTGTGGTGTTGTGGCTGAGGTTACACCGTGAGAGCCACGGGCAACCATTAAGATTTTGTTGGGTTGGGAGGGGAATGCAGTTTCACCCGTGTGTTTGGGTTTGAGGTGTGGGTTGTAGATTTGTTTCATTTCTCATCGCTTGTGCGCATAAATTGTACGTCATCAATCATCTATCGTCATTACCATCATTCACTTTAGCATCAATCATCTATCGCCATTGCCATCATTCACTTTCAGCCCCATCTATTTCATTCTTCGGGGGGGTCTAATGAGTGAATAAATCTTTGTTTATCCAACAGTAGTTTTCCTTGAGTTCCTGACTCCCTCTGCATGAGAGGTTAAGGTCCCACCTAGCAGGTGTGGGCGCGACAATCTATATCTATCTATCTATCTATCCATCTATCCATCTAACCATCTATCCATCTATCCATCTATCCATCTATCCATCTATCCATCTATCTATCCATCTATCCATCTATCCATCTTAGATAGATGAACTTTTTTATGGGCTGACTTGTGAAGTTTTACTAAATCATCGTTGAAGAGACGAATCTGTCCAGACGGGTGCTTCAGTTAGACTAGTGTTCCTTCCCATAGCTGTGATTTTAGCAGCCATGTATGATCTTTGTACATTTTCTGCAATAAAGTGATTTGATATGTATGTATGTATGTATGTATGTATGTATGTATGTATGTATGTATGTATGTATGTATGTATGTATGTATGTATGTATGTATGTATGTATGTATGTATGTATTATGTATGTATGTATGTATGTATGTATGTATGTATGTATGTCTGTATGGAGGTATGTATGTATGTATGTATGTAATGTATGTATGTAGGTATGTATGTATGTATGTATGTATGTATGTATGTATGAATGATAGATAGATAAGATATGATAAGATACGATAAGATTAGAATAGATTAGATTAGACAGACAGACAGACAGACAGACAGACAGACAGACAGACAGACAGACAGACAGACAGACAGACAGACAGAGACTGACTGACTGACTGACTGACTGACTGACTGACTGACTGACTGACTGACTGACTGACTGACTGACTGACTGACTGACTGACTGACTGACTGACTGACTGACTGACTGACTGACTGACTGACTGACTGGACAGACTGACTGACTGACTGGACAGACTGACTGACTGACTGACTGGACAGACTGACTGACTGACTGACTGGACAGACTGACAGATGGGCCGTAACACACTATCAGCCTTAGTGGGTTATGTAAGGCCATTAAGCAAGAAAATCAGTACACAGTTCAGAGTAAACGCTAATCAAGTCACGGTGCCCCTAGTTATTCGCCTCTTACAAATCGCGTAGGGAGACGCGGTGGGTCAATTCTTACCCCAAACTCACCGTGTGAGTGTGTGTGTGTTTGTGTGTGTGTGTGTGTGTTGTCACGTGAGAGAGTGCCAGGTCAAACTCTGTATTCGCCTGAAACTTCACTGGGACGCGAATTGTTACAATATTGCCTCGTCCCAGCTTAGTTCGCACGCATGGTTGTCCATCGATTTGGACATAGACGTCGTGAACTCCGAAATACCAAGTGCGTGGAGTCTGTGGAGAGAACAGGCTAAGGCTCCGTGGCCGAGTGGTCAGCGCGCTTGACCTGCAGTGGCTAGCGGGTGCGGCGTTTGAAGCTGCGCGGATTTCACAGTTTCATCCTTGAGCAAGGTGCTGTATTCGCATTGGTTCTCCCCACCCAGGAGTAAAATGCTTACCTGTTAGGGCTGAGTTGGAAGATTGTGAGATAACTTTGGCGCGTTCAACCGCAGCCTGGTTGCATGCTCCACAGGGAGTTGAGACGGTGTTGGAGTGATACAAAGAGATAGCCCGATGAACAGGGGGTAAATGTGTGCGGTTTGAGCATCCATCAAAAAATGAAAAAGTCGCAATATAAAAAGGAGCACCTTTGCCTAAATCAACAAGAGCAGCACTGCATAATCACCATATACTAGAATCGGTACTATCACACGTTGATTCTCAAAGATGTTCGACTCTCTTCGATTGTTGTTCCCAGGCGAGTGCGGTGGGAGGTAACACTGTGCATGCACGCACACATACAGAACATGGCATTCTCTACTCGTCAAATCAACAATTGAATTCGAAATTGTTTACCTGTTACCAATGCCCGAACTCTGAATTTGTAACTCTTTATCTGTCTGCCATTCTCAATCCATACAACCCTCTCAGACCTCTCTGTTCTCTGACTGCAATTTGTTCCCCTCACAGCCCTTCGTTCTTCCCTCACTAGCTACAGAAACAGATTTTTCAGTCCTCGGCCCTATTACACAGAATTGTCTTCCACTATTTTTATGGCATGGCAGATTCAGCCCTGAAAATGCATTTATTTCGGAAATACTTGTCTCCACCATTAACACATTAAATTATATACTCATGTGAGTGTGTGTTTATGGGAGATGGGGGTGGGGGGGGGGGGGGGGGGGTAGGGGGGGATGAGAGAGAGAGAGAGAGAGAGAGAGGGGGGGGGGGGGGTGTATTGCCTTTAGGCCGACCGCCCTATACAAAATAACAAATGGGATCACCAAAAACGCATACATGTGTCGCGCAATCGACACCAATATTCCTCGCATCTGAATTTGTAGCATTCAACGGGGATTTAATGTCTAGCCCGGCAGATTTCCGTGACTTTATGCTTTAAAGAGTTGTCTTACTTCAATCAATGTAATGGGATCGTCAAGGGTGGAATGTGTTATGGTGGATTCATCTGTAGGAGTGCTGCCGGTGGCATTCTCTAACCTGGAATCCACACCGCATTCACTCAGGTAAAGTTTCTCAAAGAAGTTTTTCCAAGTGGTCAGATTGATGTCTGTATTGACAGGATGTTTGTATGTTACGTTAGGTACAAGTGACGTTCGAGCATCATTGATGTCGTTAATGAGGTTTTTGCTAGTCGAATTAAAGTGGCTCTTTTTCTGATCATAGATTAACTTATTGTACGTGTAAAGATGGGAGT
>JAWQFJ010010232.1:0-12715 GCA_034096865.1 Theodoxus fluviatilis
GAACGGCTGCGCTGCGGCGGGCAATTAGGCGGTGTCTGGCGAAATGGCCACCAGTTTGGGATTTCGTGCGACTTAAAAACATTGTTTTTATAAAACTTGGCCCCAAGCTACAATGGTAAACTTTATTGGAAAATATAATAGATACCATTAGAGTTCAAAATTTAAAAGTTCCAGCTTTAAAGCAAATTGTTCAAGGTCCAAAACCAATCTGACTGGACTATGAGTCTAGCATGCCCGCCTATCAAAAAAGACAAAAAGTATTTACAGGAACTTCCCATCCCTTCAAACTTGTTTATGATATATACCAGTTCCTGCCAGCTCCCCCCCCCCCCCCCCCCCTCCCTTCCTCCCCAGTGCTCTCCCCTTTTGCTTAAGTATGCGGTTAGCCCCTCATCTCTACTCGCTTGTTGAAACCATGTCTTTTGACAGGCAGAGAGATAGGCGAGCATGCTTTTGGGTTGGACGATGTGCGAGGCTAAGTGCCGTGGTTCTATCCCTGGGACGGGAAAATCTGGATTAATTTCAATGTCGCGTCCTCATCCTTTTAATTCCTTTAAAATTAAATGGAGAGTGGAGATTTTTTCTCTAAAAAAATATCTTTGCCACACTGCTGGCTAACAAGCACAAATAAACGGACTCTCAAAGTGGACACGGAGGCAGAAAGATAAAGTTAACAAATATAATTTTAATGACACTTTGAATGAAGAAATACGCAACCACGAAATTGCAACAACAAGCAAATCGCAAAACGCAAACAAATTGCAAACACAAGCAAATTGCAAACGACAATCAAATTGCAAACAACAAATGAAATGCTAGCAATGCAACAAGAAAATCCCAACCCTTAAAAAGTCCCCAAAAATGACAATGAGCTCTAACGTATACACACAATCACAGGACTCGACACTTAACACTTATAAAGTGAGCTTCAAAAGGTAGACAACTGGCTTCAAGCAAGCGCAATGTTACCGCAAACGCGTGAAAGGAATAACCACGAAAAGACAACTAACTAACCCCTGCGGGTTCGATACAAGACTTTACTCACAAAACCCAGTGTGGCTTCAAGCAAGGGGGAAGAAACCAACTGCTCCGGTCAGAAACAGCTTCCCGCGAGCTTATGAAAGACCACACAGAGAAGCTCCGCCCACTCGGGCCGAAGCACAAAGATCAAAGCCAGACACCGCCTTGACGGCAAACATCTACACATCGAAAGCTCTTCCGTCTCAAAGGGGCAACTCCCGCCCTTAGACAATAAAGAAACTAAACTCATCTCGTGCCCGCTTTCTGTTAAAGGGGCAGCCGCCGTAGCGGCCTTAAGACACATACCACATCACCGTTTGTCACAGCAACAGAGATTGAACAAGTTTAACGCCAGAATGAACCATTGAAACGCCTCCCTTCCCACTCGAGACTCCCCGTGCCATAGAACACTGATGTAGCTTCTCCCAGCAAAAAGTATTACTCACTGCAGACATGAAATGTAATACCAATTTCACACAAATGCTTTCTTAGATCAATTTACCAGGTCGGGCCAAAACATGACAAGGAAGAAAAGGGTTCAGAATAAAAATATTCAATCTTACCAGAAACTTGACTTGGAAAAACTGCCAGCTCTCACACAGGCAGTCCAGAACACGTCCACTCTCACCGGACTGTCCAGAAAACGTCCGCTCTTGTCAGACTATCCAGAAACACACTATCGCCGGTACTACTATTTACCGCAATATATCGCAATGCCCCGCAATACCCCCAAATATACCGCAACACCCCCAAATACACCCAAATTCCTCCAAATATCAACATACAGACACTCTCAAATTCCCCCAAATACCCCTCAAATAGACGAAATATATAGAAATTCCATCTGATAGTCGCACACGAATTTCTTTTCTTTTCACCACAATTCAGCTTTTTAAATCCACTCTTAGATGAACCCTTGGTTTCGACCAATCAGAGCGCAGCTAATATACGTGCATGGCACATGGTCGACTTGCGTTTCTCAGCTTCGAGCGGCGAACGAAATACACCTACAGCTGGTTTTTTCTGCTGGATTCGAACACATTTATGTGTCTGAACATGATTTCAAGATCTGAATAGTTATTTTGATAGATATTGCGGTATATTTGGGGGTATTGCGGGATATTGCGGTATATTGCGGTAAATAGTAGTACCCCATTATCGCACTAAGTAAGTGGGCTGGGCATTTCCGCACCCCCAGGGAAAAGCAGGAGGACTCCAGCGAGACATGAATAAACACCTGCTCAACCTCCAGGACGACACGAAGTTCCCAGCTTTCCCGCAACACTCACACGCACATACTCGCACCCGGGTAAGCGTCGGGCACCTCCACAGCTCCAGGGAGAAAGAAAGAGGACCCCATCAGGACATGAATAAACACTAGCTAACTCTCTGGAAGACAGCGAAGGCTCCGCCGCCCCCACGGGCTCTCACACACTTCACTACACATAATGACGTTGCTCCATCCCTGCAGCGGCAGGAAAGACGAAATCCAGAATACAGAATCTCCCACGCTCTTCTCGAGAGCATGGACTGGCGCCGAGAGGGACTACGTGGCATCTCCGAGCCATGCAAGGTGTAGCATCTCCGGTACTCGGTTGTTCAATGCAGCGGTTGGTCAGGAAAGGGTCTCGGCGCTGGCACGCTGTACGTAGATGGGTGAAAAGGCGTCTCCTTCGCCAAGCAGGGGAGGAGAAGTATCGCCATGCTGTCCTGTCCCTCGCCTCGTCCACGGTTCGCCGGCAAGCGCCGACGAGGAAAGGATGGGTCTCCCTCCGCCAGAGAGAGAAGAAAACGGCGTCCTCACGCCAAGAAGAGAAGAAATGGCATCTTCACGCCATGAAGGAGAGAATGGACATCGCAGCGCTCCCAGCGGGAGCAGAAGTGAGTGGACCTCTTGTAGGCCCAGGGAAGAAACGGGTGTCTCTACACCTCAAAGAAGAAAGACCAACCTCAGAAGGTCAGGAAACACAGCTGCAAGTCCGTCTGCAGCGCGACTCTACAGAAAGTCGACAGCAGGCTGGGCATGGCTATCCCACTCCCAGTCCTGCATCGGCAATGGCAATCCGATCTGTTGCAGGTGACGCCTGCCAAAGATACAGTAAAGTTAATCAGCGCATCGCCCGTGCGCTGAAAACTCTGGTGACGCAATCAAATCGATTGCATACTGGGAAGACACGCGCAGCTGCGCATGCTCAAACAACCCCCTAGAAGATGGAGGGCACCACCCCTCCGACACTCCGTCCTAAAACAAGCCAATTCAAATTCAACTGCTACTACGTACACCAAATATATGACGTCACCCTTCTCGCTACCGGAACAAAGCAAGTGCCGCCTTTCTAACATCAGAGGGACTAGCCGCGACCAGCGGCGACAAATCAGATCAAACGCTCTGACATTCCTCCACATCAAAGGTGAATCCCGCCTCTCGCAATTAAGAACGGAAAAGTACACGACACACCCATTCGACCAGGGCAAAACCATATCATTCAGCCATTAACTGGAGAGACAGCAAAACTCTCACTCGCCAATACGGGGTCGGCTCTCTATTGCGGAGGGCCGCTATTGCGGGATTTTTTTAATAACAAAAGTTCTTGGGCCATTTTGATTCTTTTGTCCAAAAACGCCAAAAAAAACCCATAAAATATTTGTTACTTTTTTTGGAACAAACTTAGAAATTGTTTCGGGTTTTACCGATAGCGCTCAGCCTAGGCCGCACCCGCCACCCCGCCTGACTGACTTAGCCTGTCCGGGGAGTTTCACCTAAACCCGGACGCGTTACTTTTTGTCACGTTTGTGTCCAACATCAGCGTCGGGCCCTGGAGTTAAGGCGCCTACACACGTACCGGTTGTCCCCTGGTTTTGCTGCCGATCCGGTCAAAAATCGAAACCGTGGACTAATCCGGCACGGTTCTTGTGACTAGGGCTGGCTCTATTTTCCCGACCCCTCCGGACCGGTTCATATGCCCGGCAACGCGAGATCTCGCGTTAGTGGCGACTTAGTCGCCAATTTTAATGGCGGACGCTTTCGTCGCTTCAGGCAGGAAAAGGTGTATTTGGGGATACTACAAACCAATCCAAAGAAAAGGTAAGCCATGAACATCATTAATTTATCAAAGCTGTATGTTGAATGCGTCAGTAGGTCGTGAAAGCTTCAACTTTTTACAAATCGAATGCAGGTCAAGGCCGATCTACGCTTCCAACAATTATACAATATAATTCAATCTGCTCCACCCGCTTCGTTGCGTGTTCGCACATAAAACGCTGTATTTCGGGATACTAGAAGGCCCATCCCAAGAAAATGTAAGCCATGAACAGCATTAATTTATCAAAGCTGTATGTTGAATGCATCAGTAGGTCGGTAAAGCTTCAACTTTTTACAAATCGAATACTGGTCAATGCAAATCTACACCGGTGAAGCCGCCGAAGAATGTCGATCGCCTCCGCTCGCGTGTTCGCACAGAAAACACTGTATATCGGGATACTAGAAACCCCATCTCAAGAAAATGTAAGCCATGAACAGCATTAATTTATTAAAGCTGTATGTTGAATGCATCAGTAGGTCGGTAAAGCTTCAACTTTTTACAAATCGAATGCTGGTCAATGCAAATCTACACCGGCGACGAATGTCGATCGCCTCCGCTCCATCGCGTGTTCGCATAGAAAACGCTGTATATCGGGATACTAGAAACCCCATATCAAGAAAATGTAAGCCATGAACAGCATTAATTTGTCAAAGCTGTATGTTGAATGCATCAGTAGGTCGGGAAAGTTCTGCATTTTGCAAATCCGACAGGCAGGTCACACGCATGTACGTCAAAGCGTCTCAGTTGTCATAGGCTCACCAAAGGGACGTAACTCTAAATTCTGACTTTGCTTCGCGTAAAATGGACATCGCTCCAGTTTGCGGTGTGGGTGTAATCGTTGCGTGTGGCTGTCAACCCGCTTTTTACACGCACGGTCAGCCGGATCGGGAGCAAAACCAGCTTGAAAAACGTAACGTGTGTAGGCGCCTTTAGGGCGTAGGGACCACCCGTTGAGAGTCAAACGTGGGATGGAGTTAGAATAAAAAGCTTCACCCGTTACTGATAAAAACCGAAACAAATTGTTTTTTCCAAAAAAAGTTACAAAAATATTATGGTTTTTTAGGCGTTTTTGGACAAATGAATCAAAATGGCCTAAGAACTTTTGTTTTTAAAAAATTCCCGCAATAGCGGCCCTCTGCAATAGCGGCCCTCTGCAATAGCGGCCCCTCCCCGCCAATACAACCAAATCAATTTCTACTCTCGACCCCACTCTCAAATCACACCATTGTCACAACACGTGACATTCAATTTCAATATCTTGACAATGTCGGATGTTATACGGGCTGCAACTCTGTGTCGTTAGCTTTTGTTCAACGTCTACGACGGGCCAAAGCAAAAAAGACAAAAAGTATTTACGGGAACTTCCCTTCCCTTCAAACTTGTTTATAATATAACTTGATTACTGTCTTTGCATGGAGCTTCTCTCTCTCTCTCTCTCTCTCTCTCTCTCTCTCTCTCTCTCTCTCTCTCTCTCTCTCTCTCTCTGTCTGTCTCTCTTTGTCTGTCTGTCTGTCTCTCTCTCTCTCTCTCTCTCTCTCTCTCTCTCTCTCTCTCTCTCTCTCTCTCTCTCTCTGTCTCTCTGTCTCTCTCTCTGTCTCTCTCTCTCTCTCTCTCTCTCTCTCTCTCTCTCTCTCTCTGTCTCTCTGTCTCTCTCATTCAACCGTTGACGGCAGGCGTGTAAGGACATGTCGTGAGCTTCTCCACAGAGTAGGCCTACAGCTATATACCGTTGTGTGATACTATACCGTCAGAGAAAGTGGACTTGTGTACCAGGCCTACAGCTATATACCGTTGTGTGATACTATACCGTCAGAGAAAGTGGACTTGTGTACCAGGCCTACAGCTATATACCGTTGTGTGATACTATACCGTCAGAGAAAGTGGACTTGTGTACAAGGCCTACAGCTATATACCGTTGTGTGATACTATACCGTCAGAGAAAGTGGACTTGTGTACCAGGCCTACAGCTATATACCGTTGTGTGATACTATACCCCAGGGAAAGTGGACTTGTGTACCAGGCCTACAGCTATATACCGTTGTGTGATACTATACCGTCAGAGAAAGTGGACTTGTGTACCAGGCCTACAGCTATATACCGTTGTGTGATACTATACCCAAAGGGAAAGTGGACTTTGTGTACCAGGCCTCAGCTATATACTGTTGTGTGATACTATACCCAAAGGGAAAGTGGACTTTGTGTACCAGGCCTCAGATATATACTGTTGTGTGATACTATACCCAAAGGGAAAGTGGACTTGTGTGCCAGGCCTACAGCTATATACCGTTGTGTGACACTATACCGTCAGAGAAAGTGGACTTGTGTACAAGGCCTACAGCTATATACCGTTGTGTGATACTATACCGTCAGCGAAAGTGGACTTTGTGTACCAGGCCTACAGCTATATACCGTTGTGTGATACTATACCGTCAGAGAAAGTGGACTTGTGTACCAAGCCTACAGCTATATATCGTTGTGTGATACTATACCGTCAGAGAAAGTGGACTTGTGTACAGGCCTACAGCTATATACCGTTGTGTGATACTATACCGTCAGAGAAAGTGGACTTGTGTACAAGGCCTACAGCTATATACCGTTGTGTGATACTATACCATCAGGGAAAGTGGACTTTGTGTACCAGGCCTACAGCTATATACCGTTGTGTGATACTATACCGTCAGAGAAAGTGGACTTGTGTACCAGGCCTACAGCTATATACCGTTGTGTGATACTATACCGTCAGGGAAAGTGGACTTGTGTACAGTTTTCGTCGTCGACTTGTGATGAAATCAGTTATGTAAGTGTGCGAATTGAATTTGTATCGATTTGGAACTATTGACACTCTTTTGCAGTCGATACCTTCGATAGCTCACAGCCGTGTTGTGAGCTACACAGCAGAATGCAACTTCTGAACTTTATCGCTACTCCTCATCAGGGTCGTGAACTTCACACTATTTTGGTCGTTTGTATGTGGGAAAAACATACATTTTGCAGGCTGCTTTCTTAAAACGTTTGTTTATTTAGGCTAACTTGGTTAGCACCTGATTAACGATCAATTATTTTAGCCATTCAACTTTTCTCTACCTTTTCTACTCCGAATCTGAAGGGTTAAGTGCAGTTCACTTTCTGCCTTCGAACGCGTTTTCCGTCCCATGTTTTCATAAGTTAAATTTATTGTGTGTTGTCCAGTCTGCAAGCGGTACGACTGTTGTGTGTTGTCAAGTCTGCAAGCGGTACGACTGTTGTGTGTTGTCAAGTCTGCAAGCGGTACGACTGTTGTGTGTTGTCCAGTCTGCAAGCGGTACGACTGTTGTGTGTTGTCCAGTCTGCAAGCGGTACGACTGTTGTGTGTTGTCAAGTCTGCAAGCGGTACGACTGTTGTGTGTTGCAGGTACAGAAACCGATTCCAGTTCCGATCCCATTTCCTGTTCGAGTTCCGACTCCAGTTCCCGTCCCTGTATTCTGCTGCCTGCTACTGTGGCAGGAAATCTGAATCTTGCCCCAAGAGCATTTGGGTCATTTTCGTCGATGGTTTCTGGAAGAATTTTCTGTGGCCATTTTTTATGTGGAGACACGCCGTGTTGAAGGACTTGTATCACGGTGACGCTGTGTACCCCAAGTGACTGATCTATATATAGCCTTGGTGCGGTGCCGTCGAGTCAGGGTGGGGGTGGGGGTGGGAAGAATAAATGAACTTTGACATTGGACAGTGTCATTCTAAGCCTTTATTATGACATGATAGGATAGAGTATGGGGGGTTGTGATGGTATATATGTGGTTAGTTGTTTATGTATTTTGAATCATTGTGTATTTAAAGAATGTGTTGTTTCTACCTTGCTTGGTGTGACCGTATGTTTTGCTGTGGGTGGGTACATCTACGTGTGCGCCTTATAAGGGCATCGAGGGTTCATTACGCTACATGTCTTCACTCCCCTCACAGGGACCCGTTATACTCCTGGACAGTGAGAGGTTATGCAAGTAAGATAAAGGGTTTACAAGCTCGATCCTGCCGTATAGATACCTCGACGAACACTACTTTGGTTTCAGACTTGCTATGAAACGTTCAGTTTTGTTGCCTTTTGCATTTGCCAGGCCCTATGACCTGGCGGTAAGGTGCAAAGCGCCATCAGCAGGTCTGGCCTTGCACAGTCGCTATTGGAAACGTCGCCTTTTCCTCTGCCCTGGACACCTGTCCCCCTGCCTAATGACACAGGTGTGCATGGACATCACGTAGCACAGGGACACACACACAAGCCTACACACCTCACTACACAGTCACCGGCTCTGCCATTCCGCCCTCGCACACAGACACACTCAGTACACAAGTGCCCAGCCTCCAGAGAGTTTGTCATTTTATTGAAAGCGACTGCACACTGACCAGCGACAAACAGCCACAGTCCAGCGATGGGACGTCAAGGTTTACAAGCAGAGATCAATACAAGGTGACAAGGATTTGCCGAGGAGCCTGAATAAAAATACAAACAAACAGTCAGTTGCAATATCGTTTTTTGAAATATTATATGCAACCCTATTACAGCGGTAAAACATTCCAATGACTGGAAACACAACACACAATTATGACGGCACAGTTTTATTGAAAACGCCTTTAGGACAACTGTAGAGTGCTACACTCGCCCAAGTTACAATGCATCAGCGAAATCTTGACCGATCATGATTGCATGTACATGTGCATGTCTGTACTGATGTAAGGCAAAACTTTCACTCACGTATATATAGATTACCTAACAAATATTTTAAAGAAGCTATATATGCATTGACATTTTTATTGAATAAGCAAATCCAAATATTGTACACGCAGATGCTCCTGACCCACGCTGCAGAATTTCTCAGTAAACTTTCCGTTTGATTTATTGTCTAAATGTGTGTTTGTAATGTGCCTCTGTGTGTGTGTGTGTGCGTGTTTGTAAGTGTGTCCTTGCGTACGCGCGAGTCTGTGTGTGTATGTGTTTCTGTGTGTGCGTGCCCGTGTATTTGTGTGTATGGATTTGTTGGTGTGTGTGTGTGTGTGTGTGTGCGACGTGAGTGGAAGTGCGTGTGTACGTGCGGTCGTGTGTGCATGCGTGCATGCATGTCCGCACGCGTGTGCGTGCAGGTGCATGTGTGTGAGCATGTGTATGTGTGTATTTGTGTATGTGTGTGTTTGTGTGTGTGTGTATGTGTCTGTGTATATGTACGTGTGCGTGTTTGTGTGTTCAAAAGGGTGAGAGAGATTAGGGGTGGGGAAGGGGAGATAACTGAGTACATTTCAATGAGCGCTAGGAAAGACAATCAAAACATATCCAATCGAGTCCTGGAACAAATGTGTATTTCTTCAGATGGCACACTCGAAAGGTCGCTTCCAGTAATCACATTCATAAGACAAGGGTTAAATGTCATTACGTACCCACGACAAGGACAGGGGAGAAGAAAGGAGGGGTGGTGGTGAGGGGGGCTAGGAGGGGTTGTATAGAGATAAACATTTCACTGCTAAACTCATTAACAACAAAGTAGCTTGTAACAAAACTTTACAACAAGAAGGGCAAAGCCCATACGACTCACATGCTTGACCTTGACCTTTACATGACCTTGACCTTCATGTGACCTTCAAGGTCAAGGTCAATCAACTACCCCTAACAATGACATCATACACTAAACTAAGAAATGCTTTACACATTTTTCCTACCAAAATACATGTGGCCTTGACCCAAGGTCAAGGTAATTCAAGGTCATGCAACACAAAGCTGTTAATTCAAGACACAGGAAGCACAATGGTGCTAATTGGCACTTTCTACCATGAGATATGGTCACTTTTAGTGGTTCTCTACCCCATTTTGGTCACATTTGATTAGGGTCAACGTGACCTTGACCTTGATGATATATGACCAAATAAGTCTTATAATGAAAGTATAACATGTGCCCCACAAAATTATTAAGTTTGAAACAGTTTTCTTCCATAGTTCAGGGTCAAGGTCACTTCAAAATATGTATACAACCCAACTTTAAAGAGCTCCTGTGACCTTGACTTTGAAACAAAGTCAACTAAACTAGTATCAAAACATAGGGCTTACTTTGCCCTATATACCATATATAGGTGAGGTATCCAATCTCAAAAACGTCAGAGAAAATTGAGAAAATGTGAAAAATGACTGTTTTTTTAGAAAACATTTATGGCTCCTGCGACCTTGACCTTGAAGCAAGGTCAAGTCACTATGTATATTTATTGACGTCTTGTCATCATACACCATCATGCCAAATTGGGTGTTGATAGATATAATAGTCTCCGAGAAAAATCCAACGTTAAAGTTTTAAACGGACGCCCGGACGCCCGGACGCCCGGACGGACGAAACGGGTGAGTACATAAACTCACTTTTGCTACGCATGTGAGTCAAAAAGTATACATTATGTACCATCAGCATTAAATCCATACACATAAAAAGCTAGATAATGGTTAGAGCCTAAAAAAGCAGTGTGCAATAACATGATGATGGTCACATACAATTAACGAAAAACACACAATGCGGACGAAATAGAAAAACAAAAATGTCCCTGTCCATCTCTCCTCTAACTCCTCATCCGTCCCAGCAGACTCTGCAGTCGACTGGCTCTGACATCATCCAGAACTCCAGGTCCTGTCCTCGCTTCCAGCCAGACTTTACATTTGTCGCCATTGTAAGAAGGTGCGACTCTGAGTACAGGTCTGAGGGGCATGGAGGGGGGCAGACGTCTGATACCCAGGAGACGGCAGCTCTCTGCCTCCACCACCAACACACACGGACTCTGCGGCTGCCGGTTGTCGTACAAGAAGCCCAACGTCATGTCGAATGCCCTGTGAGAGAAAGAGGAGAGGAATCAACTGAAGGACCACGCCCCCTGGGACACGTGTTTTCACTAAATGTAGACTGGGGTGCATTCCTCACAGGATCGCGATTTGTATCGCTAGCTTTCTAAAACGTTCAGAAATAAACGTCACAGAGAGCGCTCGGGAAGTTCAAAGTTTTCTTCACACTTGATCCTGTCCACGTCAAAGCTCGGCATGAGCCCTCATCTCTGAACGTGTTGATACCTATCGATACCAATCGCTTTCCTCTGGGTAAGGCGCTTTTGTAAGGGTCAAGGTCAGGCCAGTGGCCGTGTCTGCAGCTCCGGGAGGACGCCATGCTGTGTGAGATCGTATGGCCGCACTGGCAACACAGGACACAGCTGCTGGCAGGGGAGGGGGGTCAACCTCTTTGTCACTCCTGCCACTGCAACTTGGCCGAGGCAGGGGAGGGGATGGGTGGGTGGGAAGAGGACCAGTAGAACAGAGTGTCTAAAAGCCTTAACTTCGTAGTCTTGAATGTGCTTCTCATGGAGTTGCTGAGATTAATACTTGTCACGTGAATGCTAGAATTACCATGATTTGAAAACAACAAAATGTAATTCGTTACGCAGACGAGATTTAAACTATGGAATCTCGAAGTTAGCAGCACTTTATTGCTGATGCCATCTTTTTGACGTCTTATTTCCCGATAACGAAAGTGAGAGAATCGCATTTTCAGCATAAATGTAAATCTGAAGCCACTACAATAAATTGGACAGAGGCACTGCTACCAGCAACCTGCATGACGTCACTGGAGACTGGGGTGGAAGTGAAGGTGCTGTTGACGACAGTGGTGGGTGTGGCGCTACAGAGGCAGCATTGACTGTCTTGGAGTCAGTCGTAGTGGCACTGGGCCACAAGATGCTGACACAGGTGGAGATGGTGCTTGAGGTGATGGCGACTGTCAGGAAAGGTCTGGCCTCTGGCCCCTCCCCTTCCTGGCAAGCCTCGCCTCCTGCTTCACTGCCCTCCCCTCTGCACCCCTCCAGTGCTTGTCTCTGTGTCTCTCACGTCAGTCGTCCCCCATCCCCTCCTGTCACTCGTCCTCTGTGATGGAGACGCCAGGCAACTAGGGAACGCTGTCTGGGACCCCGTGTTGACCCCGACCTAGGCAGTCCTACTCAGAGACTGTGCACTTGGCGCCATGGAGCCCCTGCCTGCAAGCCAGCCCCTCTCAGACCCCGGCTGTCCAGTCCAGGCCCCCACCACCGGCCGTTGTCCTGCTTGTCCTTCGTGTCCTGGCTTTGTTCTTCTCCAGAGTGCTATGCAAGGCCATCCACGTTCCCGTGTAGCCACTTCCCTGACCTGGAACCGCTATGTAGACTGCAGAGTAAAAAGTCCCTTTTCTGGAGAAGTTGCTCAGGACAAACTTAAAGAAAAATGTAGGTTTTTTAAATTACTTTTTTGGAAATGAAGAGCCCAGTAAAGAGTAAGATTCATAGAAGTGAATATTGCAGTCTTTGCACAAATGTTGATAATGCGAGATAGGCAGCACGGCAGTCTGACCAAGTTATGCGTCAGTAGTTATAGAGTTGGGGCGCCCACCTCACCCCTAATGATCCAGCTGTTCACTTTTTTAATTTAATCGGCAGGCTAATTACCTTTTTCAATCTGGGGGCGGGGAGCGAGAGAGACAGGCCGCTTGCAGAGGTTAAAGGGGCATAACTCGCTTTGCATGTTAAAAGTGCGCGCCAAGACAGCGACACGGACGTTCAACCTACATCTTTGACTCACTTGGCATAGCGAACGCCA
>JAWQFJ010010241.1:0-20530 GCA_034096865.1 Theodoxus fluviatilis
ACGCTGTCCACCATCAGTCTTCCCTACCGAGTGGTACAAGGTATCTAGGTGTTGTGATGTTGGCCGTTCGTATCCGCCGTTGCATAGGTTGTTTATTGTCACTTTCATTCGTTCAACTTCGTTGTGTAGCTCGATATTTCTGGCTTGCAGAGTAGCACAGAGGATCTCCATTGCCTCTCTGTCTCTTGGATCGCTGTTCATATTTGTTCATGCTGGTACCTTATCCAATTGATGTAGCCGTTTATGTTCGCGATATCTTCACAAAGTCTGTTTAGGCCGCTACCTATATTTTCTACTTTGTTGGTGAGGTTTGAGTTCATGTGGATAACCTCGTGCCTCAGCAGACTTAGATTCTCCAGCACATGTAATTCATTATTTGATTCAGTCCTTTACCACTTGGCCTGAAGAAGGAGTATCCCCTCCGAAAGCTCGCCTACGACTGCTCTAGAAGCCTACGACTGCTCTAGAAACGGCCCTCTTCAGGGCCAACTTTTCTCACGAGAGAATACTATTTGGTCAGATTCCGGTCACTTTTTTCTGTTTTCTTTTTTTCCAGCTTAGCCTTTTATAGTCTGACACCGGCTCCTCACCTCTACGCATTATTTGATTCAGATGTATCAGAGTTGATGCATTCATAAGTGCTAGGACCGGGATTGGGAGACACGTCGCCTGCCAGAAGTATACGGGCTGAAATGTCGTGCAGATTGCCAGGAGAAGGGCGAGGGCTTGTGACACACCGCAGCAACAGCGACGTGAATAGTATTCCCCCTAAAATAATTACTTTGGATATGCTCACTGATAGGAGGCCCACGTGATACCCATATTCGCACGAAGTGTGCAACTGGAATGTGCACGGGTTTTCCCATCTCTCGCTGCTGTCTACTCTCTTTGATCTCCTAACACACGAGCGACCATAGTGAGCACCAATTCGCAGCCTATAAACATCTAGTTCAACCCCCATACTTGATATGTAGAGCAGTTGTCAGAGTATCTATTTGGAAATAGTACAGTCAAGGTACATATATCTTATATTGTCAAATCACTATTTAGTAATGGTGGAGATTCGTACAATGCAATCACAGCCATCACAGCACCAAACGCCAGTGCAAGTCACATGCAGCCACATCCCTCCGCGTTCACAAACGTGGTCCGGTACAAATGTCACAGAATGCCCAACACCCACAGCAGGCACAGTACCTTCCAGAATCGCTTAACCTACTGAGGCTCTGGGCTTCAATGCAAGGGCATTTCACAAATCTAGGTTGAGCTTGCATATTTTAAAACAAGCGGCCGAATGGTCCCGGTTCGAACGGTGATATATACTGATAGTGAGTGCACTCACGTCAATGAATCGAGCACGACGATCAATTCATATAAAGACTTCAAAATACTTTCGAAAAGAAGGCACTTACTTAAGTTTGATATTCTGATGGAGCAGCAGAGCACGGACTGTGTAGCCGAGACACAAATGAATCGGTAGTCCGTAAGGAGCGTCCCACTCATATCGCGCTTCAAAGGAGCGCGGACTTCAAAAGGTTTCCTTTAGCAAATAACACAAAATTTCCACAAAGCTGGTGAATGAGTCCACAGATAATCCGATGCCCCTAGTCCTAGGGCACACAAACACACACACACAGAACACAAACCGGCCTTTCCCAATCGCCACAAGGCAAGCTTTAGCCACAGCTGACTGGAGCGCGCTCGCGGCACGTCCGCACCGTCCGGCTGCCACAGGTGATATGAAGAGAGAGAGAGAGAGAGAGAGAGGGAGGAGAAGAGAGAGAGAGAGTCGAGAGAGACGGAGAGATGAGAGAGAGGGAGAGAGAGAGAGAGAGAGAGAGAGAGAGAGAGAGAGAGAGAGAGAGAGAGAAAGAGAGAGAGAAAGTTGAGAGAGAGAGAGAGAGAGAGAGAGAGAGAGAGAGAGAGAGAGAGAGAGAGAGAGAGAGAGAGAGAGAGAGACGAACGAAAAGTTTATTGTTCAGGGCCCGTATTCACAACGGCGATTTATCGGCGATTTATTTTAACTCCGATTTAACTCTAAACTCAGACGATTCCAACTGCCTGTTCCGCTCTCCCTTGGCTGGAAACCAGTATATATAGCAAAGCGCAACCTAGGATCCTCTGACGAGCGTACCTTATCTAACCGATCAAGATAACGTGGGGCTAGGAGATAAATCGAGTGTTAAAAAGATAAATCGCCGTTGTGAATACGGGCCCAGGCCACAAGCCTATTACAATATGATGTATATTACTCAAACGAAAAACAAAACAGTCGGGGGGGATAGGGGGGATAGGGGGGGGGGGGGGGGGGATCAAACTTCGATAATAAGTCTTGTTACGCGAATCGCGGAAATCGAATAAGTTCATAACTGCCCATCTCGTCAATTACCTCCTCTTGGAGCGCCAGGGCTGCTGCCGACGACGGGGTGGATGGGCACAGGTCGCACCTTCCTCTTGCTCGGGTGGTGGAGTAGCCGCACCGAGACAGCTGCCCTGTTCTCTGGACGAAACACCTGCAGTCGAAGGGGTCGGCGGCTGTGACGAAGTATCGACGATTCCACGGTCGACACGCGGGTCACTTGCCACGGAGGCAGCACACTCAACCGCCTTTGCCTCTGCCTCACGTTGCAACTTGTCTCTGAAGAGCTGCATCACCTTATCCACGATCTGCCGTATTGTAGCGGAGCGCTCCGATTTCTCTAGCGCTGCCTGTTCGCTGTCCGGCGACGAGGTTACGCTTTCTTGCCTGTCCGTCACTCTAATTCCCTGTCCAGTTCAAAACCTCCCTCAAGACACACCTGTTCCGGTCAGTCTTTCCTGACGAGCAGTGAAGGCGCCTCTTTTATGTTTCGTGTTTTGCCTGCTACTTAATTAATTGTATTGTATTTAATTGTTCTTTTTATTTCAATTGTATAGTATGTGAGTGTTAGAATGTTTTGTATGAGTGTAGACTTTATCATTGTACACGCCATGAGCTTGCTATTAGGGAAGGTATGTGCGTTATAAATAGTCTGTATTATTATTATTATTTCTTGCTTGGAAGCTGATGTGTCGTCCGTTGACCGACTTTCAGTGCTTGCACACTTCCCAGCATGCTTTTCTCGTGCGTTGCTGGGGTTTGGCGAGTACAGTGCAGCGGGCAAGGTGGACGACGAAACTGATGGAGTTTCTTGTAGCCTGGAATCAGGACAAGCAGTGGCGGGACCAAAACTCGATGGAGCTTGCTCACCAGCAAAGATGGTGCTGCGGTGTTTGTTGCGTCTCTGCTGGTCTCTGCGCGGTTGGGCGGTGGGCTTTCTTCTCCAGCAGTTTGTCGTTTGCTCGAAAGAAGATGACTGGCCAGCTTGGGACGTGAATCTGAGAACCATAACAGTAGCGTTCCTTTCACCAAATACTTTGAATGAGGTCATAGTATCGCTGTCCAGAAGAGTGGAAAGCATGACCTCCAATGCAGCTGGAAGACCAGTACTGGCATGCTTCACTATCTTTTCTCTACAACCGGTGAAAATACAGGAGAGCGACGTGAACACGTCCTGCTACTGAGGTGAGCGCCGCGGAAGTGGAGAGAGAGAGAGAGAGAGAGAGAGAGAGAGAGAGAGAGAGAGAACGAACGAACGAACGAACGAAACATTTTATTGCATAGGCCTCGGGCCTGTTGCAATTACAATCGCGCAGGAAACATTAATTATGAAACACTTTACAAAACTGGTAGCCAGTTTTGTTTTGGTCGCCGAACACGAAACAGAACCATAGTCTCAAGCAAAGCACCGCGAATCATTTTTTCCGTGCTGCCCGCCTTGGTGGCTGCTGTCTCAAGGTCGGTCTTTCTCCTCTCACTCCGATGATGCGCCCGGGGTCACTGGCTGGAGTTACACCTGGCAGACGAACCTCTTGGAGTTGCTCTGGGGGGGTAGATCTCTGTCTGACGCTGTCCCGAGTCCGAGATCCAAGTACAGCCGCACGATCCTGATCCCTGTATTCCTCGGATGGCTTTTCCTCCGAGACGACTGTGGGACCCGACCTGACTAACGCGTTCATACTGCGCAGTTCGTGGAGAACTTCTCTGACGCAGCTCGGCAAATCCTCATCATTCCCTGGTGTGCTGTCTGGACCGTCTGGCAAAGAATGGTGCACTGTGAAACCAGCACCTGTGTCAGAGTCCTTTTTCCCAGCTGTCTCTGTGCACTCGCCGAACTGTCCGCGCTCATCAATTGCCGGGAGGTCAGAGGTCAAACGCGATTTGTCCTTCATTGTCACTGTGTGCTCGGATTCTAGTACAACCTCGGGATTAGCACCAGAATCACAACCCTCAAGCAGCGCGTCAGAAGGGTAAGTCATTGACATGTTTCTTGACTCACGGTGTAGTTGAGCTCGTTGCCTGTCCCGATGTACTTGCGCAGGAGGTTTTCTCTTCCACGTTCCTTGTAAGCCCGTGCGCTGTGGTAATGGCTGACCGTGAGTGAAGCGCAGCACGACGACTGTTTGTCTTGCCATACCGTCCACTTTCCATGAAGACAGCATTTCTGTAGCCAGGAGTGTTGACATTACGCCCTCTAATGCAGCTGGGAGTCCAGTAACTGGCATTGTTTTCTACTTTGACGAAGAAGCTTGAAAAACGTCAGGAGCAAAGCGGATACGTGCTGCTCGGATGGCCAGAGCAGGGAGAATGGGGAGAGAGAGAGAGAGAGAGAGAGAGAGAGAGAGAGAGAGAGAGAGAGAGAGAGAGAGAGAGAGAGAGAGAGAGAGAGAGAGAGTATAATTGTGCTCAGGGGTCGTCCACCGAGAGGTCGGGTTACTTCTGGCTCTGCGTTTGTGTACCTGCTTCGCATGCTTGGACTGTGTGTTTGGACCTGATTTTTGGTAAGCTGCTTCATGATGTGGGACGGTTTCGTTTGGTGGGCTTTCTGTGCTCCTCCACCTCTTCGTCTTGTGTTCCTGTGCACTTTGTTTTCTGCAAGACTGGCTGTATTGAACAGTCAGCCACCGCCATTGACCCCTCGCTCAGCGCTCGTGCAACGTGATATCGCGTCAGATCAACTGCCGTTAGACCGAAGTGAGCGTGCTAAACAGTTACACTTGCAGTACGATCGTGCTAAACGGGTCGGTAAGAAAAGAGGATCACTCAGGATCACACAGGATCACACAGGATCACACAGGATCACAACAGAATCGGACCCAAATTACCGGATCGTGAATGAATTAGATTGAAAATCAATTATAAAAAACACACAATAAAATGAGTGCCCAAGTGTGTGTTTGCTTGATACACGAGTGCCTGACAGCCATCTTGTTTTTGCTTTACATGTTGACTATTCACCCAACACAGAAAAAAAGTAAAATGCCCACACACAAAAAACGACCAACAGAGTATTTTGTATTCTTTTTGACATAGCGTCGCTTTAAATACCTATACCCCATTATTGTATGCACGAAGATTTGTGTGGTTTTTTAATAATTAAATGTTGGCAAACCAGGAAACCAAGGTTTCCTAGACCTTCCTTGCGAGACGGGTGTTTGTCAGCAAACCAGTGAAGCTTTATAATCTAACTCCATCCCACGTTTGACTCTCAACGAGTGGTCCCTACGCCCTAACTCCAGGGCCCGACGTTGATGTTGGACACAAACGTGACAAACAGTTGAAACAGTACGCGTCCGGGTTTAGGTGAAACTCCCCGGACGTGCTTCAGTCATGCGGGGTGGCGAGTGAAAATTATTCTTAGTCGAAAGTCTCGAGGAAAAGTGAAAATTATTTTTAGAACAGCGCATGACTCGACAACTGGGGAATGTACGCTGTGGCGCATCAATGCGCCGGCGGCCTCCTAAAGGTAATTGATTTTCAATCTAATTCATTCACGATCCGGTAATTTGGGTCCAATTCTGTTGTGATCCTGTGTGATCCTGTGTGATCCTGTGTGATCCTAGGGTGATCCTGGGTGATTCTGTGTGATCCTGTTTTCTTACCGACCGTGCTAAACTGCTTTCTGTCACACCGGCATGCCTGACCTCTGACCTCGTCACTCGCTTGCGATCTCTGGAAATAGGCGTGGGTTTACCCCGGAAGCGTTACCGAAAACGTAAACAAAACAAACGAAGTGGACTGAAAGTGCAGTGCTTGAATGCACAATCGTGTAGAAACAAAGCGATGGACATACATGAATTGATCGAAGGTCAAAACGCCGACATCATGATGTTGACTGAAACTTGGCTGTACGCGCAAGGCGATGAGGCCTACGTGGCACGCATGACCCCTGCTGGCTATGAGTTTCACTCTTTTCCCCGTGCTGGATCGCCTTTATTACTCGGACCAGCCTTTCAGCCACCTTCAAACCCCTTGACTATGCATCGTTTGAGTGTGTAGAGATGCGTCTGTCTAGACAACGTACCACTGCTGTGTGTGTCTGCCTGTATTAGCTCCGTCGACGTTTTGTGAATAGGCCTCGTTCGCAGCGACAACTTACAAGTGACCGTGAAATAGGACTGTGTACGATGAGATTTTACCGTCCTATTTCATGGTCACTTGTAAGTTGTCGCTGCGAACGAGGCCTATTCACAAAACGTCGACCCAGATTTGTACCGGTCCAATCAGATTGAACAAACATTGAATATCGATGCAATTCATATTGCTGTTTTGTAGTATCAAAAAGTCAAATCGGGTAACAGAACAAAACACTGTTGTTAGTCTCTGCGACATCTTGGCCTTTCTTTCTCCCCTGTAATCTGTCCTGCATACTCTTTCCGTCTTTTCTAGTATTTGTTAAGTTACAAAACGCTAAACATAACAAATTCTCACCATTTACAAAGTGACCCGAACAAACATATCGATCTGCCTTAGTGTTAAAAGTGAGTGACTTCAGGTTCAGTTGAGCGATCCACTCACGGCGTCTTTGAGTTGTGAGATCCAGCATTTCCTTGCCTTTTCGCGTTGCAACACGCGGTACAACAAAAAAAAACGTCGATCATTCTCTCTGTCATGCTGATTGTGGCAGTTCTTCACACAGTAGGAGGTCACCATTGTAGAAACAAAAAAACTTTCTGCTCCAAAAACAGTCGTGTCTTTCACAGATTTTGTAAGCGACGCGCCGTTGTTCCCCTAGAAGTAGGAAAAAAATCACTCTGTCTTCCCGAGTGTGTCTCGATCTCGACGGAGCTCATAGGCCTCCTCCCAGTAGGAAAAATCAGCTAGTGAACTCAACTTTTCTTCGGGAATTCCCGGAGCTTTTGTCGGCCTATGTTGACAGTTGCTGTGATGTCTCCTATATGTGGGAGATTTCAATTTTCACTTTGATGACGACTCTGATTCTCAAGTGAAGTGTTTGAAGTCTGTGTTAAGTGTGTTAAGCCTGTCTCAACTTGTCAGTGTGCCTACTCATCGTCGTGGCCACACACTAGACTGGGTGGTAGTCCGCAGTGAGGGTAGCCTCCTATCGTTGGAGGCAATGCAGGACTGTGCCTTGTCTGACCACTACCTCGTCGTCTGTGATTTGGTTCTCTCTCGTCCGCCACCCACCACCCGTCTCGTGACGTCGAGGAACCATAAGGCGGTAGACCCATCGAACTTTCAGGCGGACGTTCGGAATTTGGGGCGCACTGTGGCCGACGTTCGTTCTGAACTGGAGACTGAACAGCTCGTGGACTTCTTCAACGATGGGCTGAGGCGCATCCTTGACCATCACGCACCCTCAGTGACTCGGCGTGTCCGTGACCGCCCCTCAGCCCCGTGGCTGTCTGAGGAGGTGCGGGAAGGGAGGCGGAGGAGACGGCGAGCCGAAAGACGTTGGCGAAAGAAAGGCCTCACAGTGTTCAGAGACATCTTCGTGAAAGAGAGGGACTCTGTGAAGTGTAGTGTCGATGCGGCTAAGCGACAGTATTACAGTGACAGGGTAGACACGGCCGCCTCCTCTAGCAGGCAACTGTTTCAGGTTACTGGTGAACTCTTAGGCCAGAGTAAAGCAAACACTCTTCCCACGGACATTCCTCGTGAAGAACTTCCTAAACATTTCGTTGATTATTTCTCCAGTAAGATTAGTAAGATCCGTGATGACCTTGACTCATGTTCGTGTGATGCTCCTGAATTTACTGTGTATGATGGATCCAAGTTTTTTTGTTTTGATCATGTTTCAGAGAAGGAGATTCATGACTTGATCATGAAGTCGCCTTCGAAGAGCTGCATTCTTGACCCCTTCCCCACCTCCCTCGCAAAGCAACACCTTGATGATTTGGTTCCTATTGTCACAGATATTGTCAATGCCTCTCTTTCCACAGGTTCTGTTCCTTCACAGTTCAAGCAGGCGGTAGTCACCCCTCTTCTGAAGAAGCCTGGCTTAGATTGTAATGTTATGAAAAATTATCGACCAGTGTCAAATCTCCCTTTTATTTCAATGATCCTTGAGAAGGTTGTGTTAGCTCAGTTGCAGACACACATGTCTGAAACTGATCTGTGGGACACACGCCAGTCTGCATACAAGAAGGGGCGCAGCACTGAGACCGCCGCGCTGAGTGTCCTCGATGGTCAGCTTGCAAGCGCAGATGAGAAACGCCTGTCGTTGGTGGCGTTATTGGACCTCAGCGCCGCGTTTGACACGCTCGACCACTCCATACTCCTCAAACGCCTGGAGCTGTCGTTTGGAGTTCACGGTATTGTCCTGGACTGGTTTGCGTCCTACGTTCGTGATCGGTCACAGTCCGTCATTGTTGATGGCGTTTTGTCAGCCCCATCGCCATTGATTTTTGGTGTCCCACAAGGCTCGGTCCTAGGACCAGTTTTGTTCACTCTGTACTCGCAACCCCTTTCAGATGTGATAGCTAAGCATGAGTGTGATTTTCAGAAATATACAGACGACACAGAGTTGTCGAAGAGCTCAGCAGTCGAGGAATTTCCTTATGTACAGTCAGATATCAAGACATGCTTTGATGATGTACTCGCATGGATGAACAGCAACAAACTCAAGCTCAATACAGATAAAACTGAAGTTATGCCTGTTGGGGCACGGTCAAGTCTCGGGCTTATCGAGAGATTCCACTGTCATTGGGAGTAGCTCTATTCCATTCCAGAGCTCGGTTAGGTACCTCGGTGTTCAGATTGACCAGACATTGTCGATGCGTAAACAGATCAGCAGTGCTTGCAGTGCCTGTTTTCTTGAACTATGCCGCATTGCATCCATTCGCCAATATCTTTCTGACACTGCGTGTGTTAGACTGGTCACTGCCAGGGTCACTTCAAGGCTTGATTATTGTAATTCAATTTTGGCGGGTCTTCCAGCAGAACAATTGAATCGTCTGCAGCGCGTTCAAAACAGCGCAGCACGTCTCGTGCTGAGGAAGGGAAAACGCGATCACTGGCTTCCCGTGAAATTCCGCTGCCAGTACAAAATTGCTGTTTTGGCCTACCGTTATTTTGATGGTACTCTTCCTGTGTATCTTTCGGCATCCATTCGCACATATCAACCATCCCGTTCTCTCCGTTCAGCAAATGAAAAGCTTCTCCTAAACGTAGTACAAAATCTTTTGGTGAGCGTAGTTTTAGTTTCAATGCCCCCTCTGTCTGGAACTCGCTGCCGGCTGGCCTGCGTGACGCACCCACTTTACCTATTTTTAAGTCGCAACTGAAGACTCACATGTTTCGACTGGCTTTTGTTTGATTGTAGGTTTTTCTTCTCATGATCATGTATGTTGTTGTATCCATTCTCAGGTCTGTAAGTTGTATTATGTTGGTAAGTTTGTTGATGAATGTCTGCATATGAATGTGGTTATGTCAGCGCATTGAGTTGTACAGAAGTGCGCTATACAAATGCTATTCATTATTATTATTATAATTATCGCAAGAATTATACATGTACAATTTCTTAAACATACTAAAATTGGTAGATAGTGTACCAGAGAAGCAAAATTTAAATATGGAACTTGAAGTAACTACAATGACAAATACATTTAAAAAAAACAATTTTCTAAACATCCAACTGTTAAAAACAAATAACATACATGTAGGCCAAAGCCTCTTAAGGCCTCCGCACATGAGGCAACTCCACTCGGGCAACTCGATTGCTCGCCATACATTGCTTCGTGTGCGATGTCGGTTGAAAGCAACTGGCATTCCAAGCAACTTTCTACGCCACCAGCAACTGAGTTGCTCGAGTTTAAACCTGTTCTAGTTTTGGGGGCAGTGGCGTGCCACTCTTTGTGAATCCACCAAGAGCCTCGTTCTCGTGTACTCGCGGCTATTGCACATTTAATGGCGGACGTCTTCGCTTCGCTTAGAAAACGCTGAATTTGGGGACACTAGAAACCCCATCCAAAGAAAATGTAAGCCATGAACAGCATTAATTTATCAAAACTGTATTTTGAATGCATCTATAGGTCGTGAAAGCTCATACAATGTAAATTTCGAAATGCAGGTCACACGCAGAACCGTGTGTCCGCGGGTCGACGTGTTCGCAACGTGGAGAGAGGTGAAAAATCACAGTGGAAGCGTGTGCGAGCTGCAGTCTCCAGCATTGCCTGGCACATGGCAAGCAACCGGCCGCAAGCAACGTGGCAAGAGACTTTGGTTGCCTTGTGTGCAGAGGCCTTTAGTGTACAGTGGGACCTGCGAATAGCGACCCTCTAAATGACGACTAACCTCGCAATAGCGGTTGGTCAGAGCCGACACGAATCGATTTCTTAAGAAAATTACCTCTACATAGCGACTAACCTCGCTATTGCGAATAACGACACCCCCCACCCCCCCACCCCCCGCTCCCTGCCGGTCCCGATCGCTGTTTTTATTTGCGAATAGCGGCTCACTCTGAAACCGAGTTGGCAGTAGTGAGAGAGTGAAGTGTTTCTCTCACTACACACGCGTGCAGTCTATCCTTTCACGCAGGGACCTCGGTGTACATTTTCGGTTTGAATGCCTTCTCATGTGCGCCCGATGTGTTTGAAAGCTCAGGATGAAACACAGCATGTTGTCAATCATACGATTTACTACAAGGTCAGTGACTGTGCCATCGTTCGTAAAATCTTCACATCAGTTTGTGAGCTGAATTTCGAAGAAAGCACAAAGCAAAATGGCTACAAAGAGGAAAGCGCTAACGCTGGAACAGCGGATGGAGGTCTTGAAAAAAAATAGACAATGGTATGACCCTACAGGATGTGGCCAAACACTTCAATGTTGGATTGACACAAATCAAATCAGTAAAGAGAAAACGAGAAGAGTTGAAACAGCGATGGGAAGATGGAGACCGAGCGGACCAGCAGCACATGAAACGACGAAAGACAAATTTCGAGGTTCTCAACGCCGATGTGTGGCAATGGTTTTGTGAACAGCGATCGCGAAACCTTCTGATTTCTGGGAAGCTAATCCAGGTAGGCAAACATTGTCAGAGCCCATCATGTCTTCAGTGGAAGCTCTACATCAAGTGAAAAGGCTGCTTGCCTTTGTCACTGTCAAAGGTGACAATGATGTTGTGTCTCAGGCCATGAAACTGACGCTGAATGAGTCGTTGTCGGCAAGATTTCAGGACACTGTACCCCAGTTTTGAAATCTCGGCCTTACAGTCACGTGACTCGCACGCCCGGGGAGTTATGCTAAGATCCGGTCGCGTTAATGTATCTGCATTTTGTGACAAACGTCTTGCTTGGCGATACTGTACTCCATGCACCTTAACGGTTCGCGTGATTCGGGTGTAATCTTAAGTTAAACGACGTTTAGGCGCCTACACACGTACCGGTTTCCAAGCCGATTTTGCTCCCGATACGGTCTGACTGTGCTTGTAAAAATCGGGTTGACCACCACACACAACGATTACACCGAGACCACAAACTTGAGCGAGTTTCATTACGCGAAGCGATGTCAGAATTTAGAGTTATGTCCCTTCGCTGAGCTATGGAAACGACGCTTTCGACGTGTAGGCTGTAGCTCTGCGAAGACGCAACGATAAAATGAGCGACTTTTTTTGAAAATTATCTCCCTTGCCGCCGCTTGGCGGCGCGTCGGCTCTAAGGGGCTTGGTTGGTACACAGGACAAGTTCTTTCGCGTAGATTAGACCTGAGTGTTCGAGGTTTTTTAATTGTTTCCTTGCTGTCGCTTTCAAATCTGTTCACAGTACTAGGCTGGCTGGTTTACTTAGATGTGATTTTTTTTAATGCGTGCTAGCTGATATTAGGTTTAGAGCTTGAATTTTCAATGATATTACGCTTACAACTCCAGTGTTCGAACCAATGAAAACCACGGAAAGAGATGGCCGTTTCGTTCCTTGCATCTCATTGGCCAGCTTGTCATGAGGTCAGACTGATCACGCGCTGACCTCATGACAGTTGTAAGCGGAAAAAGCGAGTTGTAAGCGTAGATGTGATTTTTTTAATGCGTGCTAACTGATATTAGGTTTAAAGCTTGAATTTTCAATGATATTACGCTTACAACTCGCTTTTTCCGCTTACAACTGTCATGAGGTCAGCGCGTGATCAGTCTGACCTCATGACAAGCTGGCCAATGAGATGCAAGGAACGAAACGGCCATCTCTTTCCGTGGTTTTCATTGGTTCGAACACTGGAGTTGTAAGCGTAATATCATTGAAAATTCAAGCTCTAAACCTAATATCAGCTAGCACGCATTAAAAAAAATCACATCTAAGTAAACCAGCCAGCCTAGTACTGTGAACAGATTTGAAAGCGACAGCAAGAAAACAATTAAAAAACCTCGAACACTCAGGTCTAATCTACGCGAAAGAACTTGTCCTGTGTACCAACCAAGCCCCTTAGAGCCGACGCGCCGCCAAGCGGCGGCAAGGGAGATAATTTTCAAAAAAGTCGCTCATTCGATCCGCGGACACATATGCTTTCGGCGTGTAGATGAATGTGTGTGACCTGCATTGTGAATTGTAAAATGTACCAGCTTTCACGACCTGTGGATGCATTCAACATACAGCTTTGATAAATTAATGCCAACACTCGCTTTCGACGTGTAGGCTGTAGCTCTCTATGCGAAGACGCAACGATAAAATTCTATCCGCGGACGCTTTCGGCGTGTAGATGAATGCGTCTGATCTGCATTGCGAATTATAAAATGTACCAGCTTTCACGACCTATGGATGCATTCAACATACAGCTTTGATAAATTAATGCCAACACTCGCTTTCGACGTGTAGGCTGTAGTTCTCTATGCGAAGATGCAACGATAAAATTCTATCCGCGGACGCTTTCGGCGTGTAGATGAATGCTTCTGACCTGCATTGCGAATTGTAAAATGTACCAGCTTTCACGAGCTATGGATGCATTCAACATACAGCTTTGATAAATTAATGCCAACACTCGCTTTCGACGTGTAGGCTGTAGCTCTCTATGCGAAGATGCAACGATAAAATTCTATCCGCGGACGCTTTCGGCGTGTAGATGAATGCGTCTGACCTGCATTGCGAATTGTAAAATGTACCAGCTTTCACGAGCTATGGATGCATTCAACATACTACTTTGATAAATTTGGATGGGGTTTTAGTATCCCCCAAATACAGCGTTTTCTGCGCGAAGCGGAGACAGGGTCCGCCATTTAAATTGGCAACTTGTCGCGAGATTCTCGTCGTTCTCGCTTCGCCCAGCATACGAATAGGTCGAAACCGGGTCAGGGAATAGAGCCTGCCCTACTGACAAGAACCGGGCCGGATTGTATGGAAATGAGTCAACCGGGACCGGATTGGCAGCAAAACCGGGGGACAACCGGTACTTGTGTAGGCGCCTTTAATAAATGTCCGTTCTCGCGAGAAATGCCGAGATTTGAAACTGGGGTACAGCGTCCGGAAATGTTGCCGACAACGACCATTTCAGCGAAACTGACAAGTTGGAGGGCTGTGTGTCCGAGTGATTGGCGCGCTGGACCTGCAGTCGACTTATGGCCAGTAGGGTACAGCGTTCGAAGCTGCAAGGGGAGCCCAGAGCTTGCATCCTTGAGCAAGATGCTTAACTCGCATTGCTCCTCCCCACCCAGGAGTAAAAACCAGGTGTCTGCAGAATCTTCACCTTGCTGAAGGCGGCAGTCTAAAGAAAGAAAGAAAGAAAGAAAGAAAGAAAGAAAGTTCGGTGGAAGAAATCGGACTTAAAGAAAAATCCAAAGCCACTCAGAAGAACATCAGTGACTACTTCTCATGCAGATCTCCTTAGTTTAGCCAAAACTAGCTAAATTAATCCTCATTTTAACTTGAAAGTGTGTACAATAAAATATTGAATGCCTTTAAAAATTGTTTTGTTGCCCTTGCTGTTTGTTTTCTCATGTCTTTTATTATCTATCTACACATGTGCATGTGTGTGTGCTTTGAAATGTGTATTTGATCATGATTATGGTTGAACCTCCAAATAACACCCTACCTCGAAATAGCACCCCTTTTGGTTTGGTCCCTAGAGGGGTCGCTATTCGCAGGTTCCACTGTACACTCCCTCCCCTACTCTTTCACCCCCAATCAGCCGGAACCCCTCCAATAGTTCAGCCAGGGGTGGCCTCAAGTAAGCATATGTGAAGAATGGACAATGTAGGATACACACTAGACGTCAGATGAAAGCGTGGATGATGCCTGAGAATAGTGCGAATTTTGTCTTTGAACATAGGCAAAGATTTGATACATTTTATATCATCAGGCAGTGTATTCCACAGAGCAGCCCCATAGTACGATAGGCTCGATTTGAACAAATCGATTCGAGGCTGAGGCAGAAGAAATTTGTCATGTCCTCTGAATGATGACTGCTCAAATAGTTTGGTTAGATATTCTGGTGTTCTGCCATCTTTTACCTTTTTCACAAGCACACACTTATTGAGCTGCAGATGCTTATGGAGAGGCAAAATGTCAAGCATTTTCTTTTCAGTGCTGATAGATTTATTTGGGACCATAAGCATAGAAGCTCTTCTGTATAGTGAATTAACTCTCTTTAAATTAGCTTCACTACAGTTATCCCACAATGTTGATGCGTAATTGATGTGTGATACGATGTGGGCTCTGAACAAGATTTTGCAGGTTTCCGTGTCTACAAAGTGCCTCAGCTTTGACAGTAGAAAGAGATTGCTTGACATCTTTTTACACAGCAGATTTATGTGTGACTTCCAGTCTAACTGTTCGTCAATCATCACCCCAAGCACTTTGTGTGTGTGTGTGTGTGTGTGTGTGTGTGTGTGTGTGTGTGTGTGAGAGAGAGAGAGAGAGAGAGAGAGAGAGAGAGAGAGAGAGAGAGAGAGAGAGAGAGCGTTATTTTATGAGTAGTGAATTAGGCATAGCTGCCTGTTTTAGCAAGGTCATGCTGAAAGTACTGCTGAACAGATGAAAACCACAGGCAGAGAAAATCATTGCTGAAGAGCAGGCAGGTTTCAGACCTGGTAGGAGCACCACCGAACAGATCTTCAATCTGAGAGTCCTGTGTGAGAAACATCTACAACACCAACAAGATCTGTACCATGTCTTTATAGACTTTAAGAAAGCATTTGACAGACTCTGGCTTGCTGTGCTGTGGGCCACAATGAGAAGCTACAACATCAGCTCCAAGATCATCAAAGTCGTCGAACATTTTTATGACAGAGCGACCAGCGCAGTCCTGTTCAATGGTACCACAGGCGAATGGTTCAGGACAACGGTCGGAGTCAGACAGGGCTGTCTACTCTCCCCCACACTCTTCAACCTCTTCCTCAAAAGGATAATGACTGATGCCCTAGCAGACCAGAAGGATCGATCAGCATCTGTGACAGAAAGATCACCAACTTACGTTTTGCTGATGACATTGATGGATTAGCAGGAAGTGAAGAGGAGCTGACTAGTCTTGTCGAGCACCTGGACAAGACCTCACAGGCATATGGCATGGAGATCAGCACCGAGAAGACCAAGGTGATGACGAACAACCCTAGGGGCTTCAAAATGGAAATCAAAGTGAAGGGCCAAAAATTGGAAGCTGTGAACAACTTCAAATACCTGGGATCTGTCGTGACTGATGAAGGGTCCAAACCAGAGATACTGTCCAGGATAGCACAAACAACAGCAGCATTGGCAAAGTTGAAACCAATATGGCGTGACAGAAATATCACTCGCGTCGAAGATCAGGCTCATGCGCACTCTGGCCATCTCCGTATTCTTGTATGCATGCGAGTCCTGGACACTCACATCTGAACTACAGAGACGGATACAAGCCCTGGAAATGAGATGCTACCGCAAGATTCTGAACATCTCATATAAAGACCATGTCACGAATGAGGAAGTCAGCAACAGGATCGGGAGAGCAATTGGACAGTACGAAGACCTGCTCTCAATCGTGAAAAGCAGAAAGCTGAAGTGGTACGGTCACGTGTCAAGAGGCAGTGGGCTGGCCAAGACCATCCTGCAAGGTACCGTACCAGGTGGGAGAAGGAGAGGCAGGCAGAGAAAGAGGTGGGAAGGCAACATCAAAGAGTGGACAGGCTTGACCTTTGCTGACTCACAGCGAGCCACAGAGGATAGAGATCGATGGAGGAGGATTGTCCGAAAGTCGTCAGTGGTGCCTCAACAACCCATCTCAGGGTTAAGAGACTGAACTGACTGAACTGAACTGACTGCCTGTTTTACGTTGAGGCATAATAATGAAGTGTAGTACGAGAGAGAGAGAGAGAGAGAGAGAGAGAGAGAGAGAGAGGGGGGGGGGGGAGAGAGTGTGTGTGTGTGTGTGTGTCAAAATTCCACATCATTACTTGATTATTGAATTTCTTTGTATTCGAATTATAAAGTTTTAAACAGAAACTGATGTGACACGTACGTACATATGTGATTATAGCAGGGGCGAATTATGGGGGGGTTCCTGGGATCCCGGACCCCCCCCCCCCCCTGGCCCCCCCTCAAAAAAAAGGACTAAAAAAAAAAAGAATAAAATAATAATTTAAAAAGTGTTCAATCTCTCTCTCCAAACCATGGAAAAAAATTGTACCCGACGTAAAACGAGCCATGCAAATATCAATAATCTTATTTCTAAGTAGTCTTTTATTTGAACAAGAATGCGGTAAAAAGAAGCACGCAAGAAGAGTAATTTCCCTTGGTTTTGAATGACTGCGACGAATCGATCAAAGATGCTGAAACGGCGCCCGCTCAGCGTCACAGATGCCGAGGGCTCTAAGAGAATTTCATTCTTTTTTCAATTGCAGCAGTCTGGTGCAACAGGTGAGCATTTTTTTCAGGTATTTTTCATCGTTTTAGTAGGCAATACGAACCCGATAGTAAGCAGATTGATCAACATCACCTGTGACCACAGTGCGGGCCGCTTGTTTTAGGTTTGGCAGATTATGAGATAATATTATATGTTTAGAAATTCAAGTCCATTAGGCCTACACCTTTTTAATTTTATTTTCCGGTTTGAACAAACAGCGACCTCATCCAGACATGAAGAATCAGGAGCTGAAACAGCAGTTGACTTGGATGCAAATGTGGTTTGCGGCCTTCCCACAGAACCGGAGCTCGAGGTAGGCCTATTGCACGCACCTTCTTTCTCTCAGACTCCGAGTCTCGTTCGCCGTGGCTGTATGCATGAGCATAGATATCACACTGAAATTGAATTTAAAGGTAACACGTTTGTGGAGAAATAAAATGGATTGATATGTGTGTGATAAGGTTCCTTAGTCTAATAATAAATGTGTCCTTTTATGCAGTGTTCTGTAGAGCCAGTCCCACTTCCAGACTCTGTTTCCCAAGATCAGACGCCGTGTAGCAGCGGGGATAGTAGACCGTCACCAAGCTGTTCTCGGAATCTGCCTACAGTGTCAGAATCTCATTTGTCGACTGGTGGTAAGGGAGGTTTTGCATTTGATTAGGCTACACTCAATCTTAACTGAAATTCAAAACTAAATTGCAACTTGAACAATAAAGTAAGACTAAGTACTAACGTACAAACATGAAACACACCCCTGGACAGTGATGCAATGTTCATTCAGTAATAGTTATACCAACGGCCCTGTTTCATGTAAGAATGTGGTTATAATAAGACGAAAACAAATGAGGAGGAAGAGACTGGCTGGTTTGTTGTAGTTGGCTGTTGTTAAACTGTGACCACTACCAAAATATAATATAATATTATTAAGTTATTAAGACCACGCTTTTACTGAATGATAGCACAGAAACAGTAGGTACCTACTGTTGTAGTCGCACATTGTCTTTAACTTTAAGACTTATTCAGTAACGCTTAGATTTGATTTTCATCATAGTTTTATACTGTTTTTCAGCCAAGTCTCAAGTTGACATCGCGAAGAGCTTGGATTCTGAAGAACCCTGGTCAGACCAAATGAAGCTGGACATTTTGACAAACCACTGGAAACCAACTAGTGCAAAGCATGTATTTCCCATCACTTTTCTTATGAATAAGCAAAGACGGTTTCAGTTTGAGTGGCTCGAGACCTTCAGGTGGCTCTGTTATTCACCTTCAGAGGATGGTGCATATTGTACAGCGTGTGTTTGTTTTCCAATGCGTGATGACCTCGGATATTTCGTGAAGAAGCCATTCCAGAACTGGACCAAGGCAAGTGACCAGATGAAAAAACACCAGATGAAAGATTACCATAAAGATGCCATGATCAAGGCTGAGTCGTTCATTGAAAACATGAAAGATCCAGCCAAAGCGATTGATGCCAGGGTGAATGAAACCCACATCCAGAGGATCAAGGACAATAGAGCCGTTCTGAAGAGTGTCGTTGACACAGTCATTCTCTGTGGCAGGCAGGGTCTTCCATTACGAGGCCATAGGGATGATGGATTGTTGGAAGACGAAAACCACAGCAACTTCAACGCGCTAATCCGCTTTCGCATTGATTCCGGAGATACAGTTCTTCAGCAACATTTAGAATCCTCTCATTCTGGTTCAGGTCATGCAACATACATCAGCAAGACCACTCAAAACAACATCATAGAATTGATTGGGGACTACATCAGGGACAAGTTGTTGGCAGAAGTCAAAGAAGCAAACCATTTTTCACTTCTTGCCGATGAAGTGTGTGACACAGCCAACTGGGAGCAGCTTGCGGTTGTTTTGCGCTTTGTGGACTCGTCCGATGTCATACGGGAAGAGTTTCTAGCCTTTGTTCCTTGTGAACAAATCACAGGTGAAGCACTCACAGAAAAGCTCCTTTGTTGCCTTGAAGACTGGGGTCTGCAAGTTGAAGACATCAGGGGGCAGGGATATGATGGTGGATCCAACATGGCCGGCAAATTCAAAGGGGTGCAGGCTAGAATCACTGAGCTGAATGATAAGGCCGTTTATTTCCACTGCGCGGCTCACTGCCTGAATTTGTGCATCGTGAAGGCATGCGGCGTCCAGAGCATCCGCAACATGTTCGGGACAATGAGGGAACTCTCACTCTTCTTCTCTTTGTCTCCAAAGAGGCAGCGCTTCTTGGAGGAAATCTTGGAGGCTTGTGATATCACCAACAAGCGAAAACTTGTAGACTTATGTCGGACCCGATGGATTGAAACGCACAATGCGTTCGAAACCCTGACCAACCTGTTCCCATACGTGTACCGTTGCTTGGGTGACATGGAGGACAAAAGCGAGGACTGGGACAGTGACACCCTGACGAAGTGCCGAGGACTGAGATCAGCAATCGCAAGCAGTTGTTTCATGGTGTCATTTGTGGTCACAAGAAACTGTCTCAAATACATCAAACCTCTCTCAGTGAGCCTGCAGAAGAAAACACGGGACATCGTTGAAGCCTATGCGGACATTGAAGGAACAGCCAGTGCTCTGGCTGATCTTCGAGGCAACCTGGATGACGTCTTCACAACTTGGTTCACTCAGGCAGAGGAGCTTGCAGAAAGCGTCCATGAAAATGTGACAATGCCGAGGACAGCGTGCTCACAGACACACAGGTCTAACCAACCAGCTGGCACAGCTGAGGAATATTTTCGTCGAAGTGTTGCGGCCCCCTTCTTAGATCATCTTATTGTTGAGTTTGGGAGCCGTTTTCAGAACGCTGGGTTGGTCCATGGTGGACTAATGCTCGTCGCAGACCAAGCTGCTGGTGTTGCGAATGCATGCAAGGTCCCTGACGGCATTACGTGCTTGGCAGACAAGTGGGCAGCTGACCTACCAGATCCTGATGAAATTCCAGCAGAGTTCCATCGCTGGTGCGTCAAGTGGAAAGGACAGACAGCACAACCATGCCCTTCAACAGTGGCTGCCTCTCTACAGCATTGCAACAGGAACTTCTTCCCGAACATTCATGTCCTACTTCGACTCCTGGCAACGCTTCCCGTCACCACTGCTGAATGTGAGAGGTCGATCAGCGGTCTTAAATTATTAAAGACCAGCTTACGGTCAGCTATGACCAATCAGCGCTTAAATGGCCTGGCGCTGATGCGGCTTCACAGAAACATCACAGTGGACTCATGGGCCATAGTTGACGCCTTTGGACGAAAGTTCAAGACCAGGATGGCGACGCAGCTCCCGCGTCAACTTTTGCAGTCTGACTGCTGAATCACTGACAACCGGTAGGGTGATTATTTCGTTGTATTAAGCAGTTAACGGGTGAACAGGTGCATTGCTAATTTAGTTACTTTAAAGTGACTTGGAACCCCCCCC